>JAOYSI010013990.1:17171-37707 GCA_025775065.1 Hiodon alosoides | reverse complement strand
TGGGCAGGGATGTGGACACACTGTGGGGAAGACCATCTCGACTGGGCAGGGATGTGGACACACTGTGGGGAAGACCAACTCGACTGGGCAGGGATGTGGACTCACTGTGGGGAAGACCATCTCGACTGGGCAGGGATGTGGACACACTGTGGGGAAGACCATCTCGACTGGGCAGGGATGTGGACTCACTGTGGGGAAGAGAAACAGCCTAGAAAGAAATGTGGGGAGGGGAAGGGGAGGGGGATGGGGTAAATGAGTTTCCACTCTAATAGCCACACAGATTTCAGTTCCAGTTGGGCGAAGGCAAAAGTTCACAGAGTGACAGACTGAATTACTCAAGACGTGGAAATGTGAGGGGCTCCAGTGCAGGTCGAGTGTAAGAGTGTGTGCGGGAGGGAGGGGAGAGCCCAGGGTAGTAGCCCAGAACTTGAGCGGCCATCAGGCTGAGGCACAGTGTGTGTGTGTGTGTGTGTGTGTGTGTGTGTGTGAGTGTGAGTGTGACATTCAGAATATCTGCCAACACACTTGGTGCCTTCACAGGCAGGAAAGGGTTAACACAGCATCCACAGATTTGTGGCGTGGGCCTTTTGGATCAATAAAAGTCTAATTAAGGGAAAGCCATTATTCAAGCCATCGTATTCATATTTAATACACTTGTTGACATGAAATATTAGCCCAAACGTAAAAGGTTTGATTAGATGTCATCTTTGCCAACAAGCAAAACGGTGATTAACTTGTTAAAAGAAAAAGTCACGTAGAGAAGTGCAGTCAGCGGGTCTTAGTTATTTTTGTCTTTTCGGCATGTTTTTTACTACAGTCTCAAGACCACATTGCAGAGGAAGCTGTGCACCGAAACGGTGGACCTTTCCGGCATCCCACTATCGGGCCAGGATGTCCACCAGGTGGCGCACTACCTGCAGAACGGCGGGGATTCTGTGGCGACGGTGGATCTGAGCTTCACGGAGCTCCAAGACGAGTCCCTGCGCCTGCTGCTGCCTTTCCTGGGCTCCCTTCCCCGGCTGGCCACGCTGGCCCTCAACGGCAACCGGCTGACGGCCGCCGTGGTCAAAGACCTAACGGAGGCGGCCAAAAGCCCCGGGCGCTTCACCAGCCTGTCCTGGGTGGACCTGGGCAACAACGTGGACATCTTTACCATGCCCCAACCCCTGCTGGTGGCTCTGCGCCGACGCCTGGGTCTGAAGAGCAGTCTGCCCACCATCTATGAGTACACAGAGGGCCAGCCCTACTGCTACACCATGGAGAGCTCCATAGAGGAGGCCACTCTGGGCGAGGAGGAGGAGGAAGAGGAGGAGGAGGAGCCGGAGAGCAAGCCGGAGGTCTGGGGCCCGGGGGAGAACGTGTCGCCCAACTTCACGCTGCACTACTGCGAGAGGTGAAGCCCACCCGGGGTCCATGCAGCCACGGTCTTCAGTCTTTAGGTTAAAAACCCACCATGTTCCCAGCCACCCAAGCAGGCCAGTATGAGCACAGCGCCATCAACTGGCAGAATGTTTCCCAGCAGCCTCTGGTGACCATCGCTGGAAGTTAAATCGAGCGGCGGGAACTGGCGCAACAAGTCAGCGGCCAGTGATTCGCTGTGGAGGTCGACGGTTCTAGCTTGAGCCAGGCGGGTGGAACTCGGCTTTGACTGACAGATGGGCGGAGCAAAAACTGCCGCGTCTTCCCCCAAGTGTCTTAGAATCGCCTCCGCCACTTGCAACACCAGAGTCACACTGAAATAAAGGGGATCTGTGGCACACCACCCCCTTGAGGGTGTTTTGGAGATAACGGGAGAAAGCAGGATACTCAAGTTTTAGGTTTTAAAGGAAATAAGTTTGAGCAGACTGCTAGATGTGAGGATAGGTAAAATACTGCAGTTCCACTATATAAGTCAACTTAATTAAGAGCGTTAAATGAAATTAGCCACAAAATTTTAATATCAAAAGGTTTGTATGGAAAAATGATAATAATGACCAACTTAAGTAATTGCATGGAATTAAAGTGAAAAACTGCCACTGAGGAAAAAGCTGTCAGATGGAACAGGAGGAATTAAATGAAATTTCCTACCCACTAATGTCATGTGTTTGGATAGCATTATCATACACGTAGTATGATTAAAAGCAGGAGTTACGCACAGCTGTTAAACACAGTTCTCACATCTGCCAGTGTAACTGCCAGGTTTTGTACTGAATCTGCCACCTGATGACACAGACCTGGAACCAGGAAAAGGCTAAGGATGACCTCTTTCCTGTGGAGAATGAGCTAATTCACTGGAGACGTTTTATTAGAACAGACTGGTTGACAGGGCGCTGCGTTTGTCATGGGCCAGGCGAGAAAGGTTCCCGAAAAAAATAAAAACTTGCGTCGCTGATGTAACCTTCGTCCAATCATCCGTCAACATCAGCCATGACCAGCCACTTCCTCCCTTGGGGGGTCGGGGAGCACGGTCCTGACAATTTACCGATGTGACACGTTGATAAAAAGGACCTGACGGCCACCAGCCAGAGCCCCCCGACCCCCCCGTGGATGATCACGAATCGACAAGCCCGGCGAAGCTAAGGACCAGGACACTTTTTTTGTTAATTATGGAGTGAAATAAATAACAGTGCAGCTTTCTTTATTTTACCCACAGTATGGACTGGAGCCGCCTCTCGCCTAGCTGCAGAAGACAACAGTCCGGAAAAACCTCTAGTACCGATCTTACGGGTGTAACCTCACTGAAATGGGTATCCTTTTGACCCTTATCAAGTCTGTGTGCAGTCCTGTTCATAGACATGCTGTGTGGTTGTATGTGTGGTCCCACTGTCCTGTTTTTAATGACCCCTTGGTTATTTCCCTTTTTAATTTCCCAAGCAGGTGTCTCACCCAAATCAACGGAACTGTATCACTGTGTGTGTTTTAGTCCTCCTAGCTGAATGAAATTCCCCAGTATATATCTGGCGTGTGTTTTAGTCCCCCAGCTGAATGAAGTGTTCCGGTATATATATGTGGTGTGTGTGTTTTAGTCCTCCTAGCTGACGTGCATCATTTCGGAGCATTGCCGTAACTTGATAAGAGCATCACAGGATAGCCCGGGTTTATATTTGAAGCGGCAGAAAGGGACGAGACTGTACTGTATGTCATAAATACTCAAGGTGTCACTTTTGCTCCCAGCCTTCTCATCTTAAAAGTATCAACCAACTTCCAGGTCTGTACCACTGTTTAATACCCAGTGTTGATGTTTTTACCCATGCATCTGTGAACATTAGTGCATGGAATGAACTATGGCATTTATAATTGGCAAAATAAACCTTTGGTTTGATTATCACTTGGCGGATTGGTCGTTTCTTTGGCTTGTTGGCGAGTCTTTCAGATTGTTCATCGATCGGCCTGTGATTGGTCCCTGGGTCCTCATTAGCATGCAGCACGTACTTTTGATTTGTTGTCTACATTCTTGGCAATGATGCAGTCGAAGGTATCGATTAAAATAAAAGGCAAATATAATAAACGAATGCAACAGCATCCGAAACAGGGAGCGCGGTGAGCCGAAGGTACAGTATTTCGCGGACCAGCGGCTTTACGAGATTTACGAGCGGCCAGCATGAGGACCGTGTATGTATATCATGAACGGAGCAAAATTTAATACGGTTTGACAAGGGGGCTAATGGTGGAATGGTTTCCCTTTTTTATCTTTAGTGCATGAGTACGTGCCCGAGTGTCAGGCAGAATGTGGGTGGCTGGGTAGGGAGAGAAGACGTTTACGGCTGGCTTGACAGAAACAGCGGGCAGGTGAGGCCCTCTGTGCTGCTATTGGTGGAGAGGGGGGTGGGGCTTGAGGGGCAGGAGATTAGCCTTCACACTGCTCAGTACTCACTAGGGTGAATGTTCTCTTGAAAACTTTTGAAAGTTTAGGAGATTTTCTTCTTTGATGACCTCAATCTTGTTTTAAAAGTCAAAAGTAAGTGTGCGCTGGCGTGTGTGTGTGTGTGTGTGTGTGTGTGTGTGTGTGTGTGTGTGTGTGTGTGTGTGTATGTGTGACAGAGAGATGTGTGAGCGTGTGTGTGTGTATGTGTATGTGTGACAGAGAGGTGTGTGTGTGTGTGTGTGTGTGTGTGTGACAGAGAGATGTGTGAGCGTGTGTGTGTGTGTGTGACAGAGAGATGTGTGAGCGTGTGTGAGGAGGGGAGGATGCTAAGCAGAGGACCAGGGTTTACATTAGAGTTGTCCCCACAGTTCTCAATAAAGCTGTCTTAAAACCAGGGAACGTCCCAATGAACTCCACATAGAAAAACAGATCTTTACATGTGTGACAAACATATTATGCAACCTGCCTCCAGCATCTGACTCCCTTTAGAGGAGAACATTCAACCCCAGGAAATCTGGTGTCACGTTGGTGGGTTGGGGCGAGTTCCTGAATGAGCTCAGAGGCACCTTAAGCATTGTCTGAACCCCTGACTCGCCCTTTCCGTCCTGCTCGTGTCCACAGGGCCCCTTCCCTCTCATCACTGCTCCTTGTCATCAACAGTCAAGACCGATGCTCTCTGAGATGGACACCCCAAGGGCGTGGGAATAACAAAGTCCTTCAAGATCACAACCTGTACAAGGTTGTGCCATATGATCCTGCCTGAGAAGAAGGAAGATGTTGAGTAAATGTCGAGTAAAACAACAGCAGCCCTTTCTGGATGTGCCCCGAAATGGTCGAACCCGGGGTTGACCTTCTCCCAGATCTGCTCCCCTCAATGCAATACAAAAAAGTGAGGGGACTCCTCCACCCTTTTCTGCCTCTGATTGGGCAGAAAGTGATGTGCTGTGGGTTTCAGAGGTCGGGGCAGAAAGTGCAGTGCTGTGGGTTTCAGGGGTCGGGGCAGAAAGTCCAGTGCTGTGGGTTTCAGGGGTAGGAACAGAAAGTGCAGTGCTGTGGGTTTCAGGGGTCGGGGCTCATCCACAAAGCCTGTCAGGGCGTTTTTGTTGGGTTTTTTTCTGGAGCAGAGAACTAATGAGAGCTCTCATCAACAAGGCATATTTTTAATTAAAACGATTACTCATTTTCTTTAGCGGGTGACCTTTGTCGGGATAAACCAAGCTGGAATTTCCATGTCCCATTTGCATGGCCAGACTTCCTCCTGGAGTGATCCACTAGACACAGCTCCGAGGCAGATGCAGAGTAAAGCAGACTTAGACCAGGGACCAGAAAGTTTAATCAGAGTATGAGATCTCTATCTCCACAATAATGTATATTACTTTATGCATATGGAGGGGGGTTGAGCAGAGGGTTCTGTAATTATTACCTATTGCACTGCTGTTCTGGTTTTTTTCTCTTCATAGGACCAAATAAAGTGAAAATCTAGTATCTTTCTCAACATTTACTGTGATTAGCCCCTGGGTCGCCTGCCAGCTTTCCTAAATAAAATAAAAAAGCCTGCTTTTCACATAAATCCTTAATGTGATGACATGCACTGTCTGCTATTAGTTTACCATCACACTGGAAACGATAGCCCATCTGAGGCTGAGATCCGCGGCATGGTGGCTAGACGAGTGATCCAGGACTTAAATAAAGGCTAAAGGTTGTCCCTGAGGCTAGCTCTACAGACCAAAAGTGCCCCTACATCTGTGTAAATAATGATTTATTCTCAGTCATGAACATTAACACACTTGTGTAACAGGCCTAGCTCCAGGATTTTATTGTTGGGGGGGTTCGTAGATTTTGCATGTGCTCTTCGATGCTTACATATGTGGACGTTGAATTCCAATGTATTTAGTAATTTAATAGCTAGTCATAATTTTCAGTAAGTATCAGAGTTTAGTGGGAGTCAGGCTGGAGTGAGGCATACTCCGTAACAATTTTCTCTCTTCTCATAAATTAAACCATTTCCCCCAAAAGACAAATAGTATGTGCAGACTGATTTAATTAAATCAGTGCAACTCAACTTGGACCGCCGAAGGGAAGTCCGGCGGACGTTGGTTGTTGTTCTCGTCCTATTTCCCTCATGGAACTTAACTTAAGAACTCGACAAGTATCTGCCAAACATTTTCTTCATCGCGTGTGTGTGTGAGACAGGCCGTGATCGCCCTCTCGTGGTCACGTTGCAAATATCAGCGCCAGGGGGACATCGTTGATCTTCTGAAAGCCAAACGCTGATGGTTCCCTTGATTTCCTCATGTTTTCTTAGAATTGTATTAGTCTTTTACAAACAATACAATATTACAAAAAATCCTACAATTCGGTCACCCAGGGTTCTATTCTCAAATGAACCCCCCAGAGCAGGAGTACCGAACCATTTTGTTAGAAAACTGGTATGCCCTGAAGTGGTGGTGTCTACTGAGCCAAAACAAACAATGCCAAAACAAATCATCAACAAATCCTCAGGCGATCCTTTATCCAGCTTTTCCAGCTCCAGTCTTTCCTGAGAAGCACAAAGAAACATACGGGAAACACATGTGACAAGCTCACAACCAGGGGGTAGTGTTAAGCAGTATAATAAACAATCCATTGTCGCTCTATAAATCTACCCCAGCCCCCCACCCTCAGAAAAAAACGTCTAAGATTTAGCCGATTTGGCCGAATTTGCTATGACATGCCCAACGTTCCTTCAGACTAACGATAGAGCTCTCGGTGCTGCAGGGATGCATGGTGAAGTTGGTTGGCCTCAGTGGACTGGGTGGAAGTGAGCCAGGTGGAACATCAGGGATCAGTGAAGCAGAGGCAACGTCGCCGTCATAAACCGTTTATCTTGTGATCAGAACGTTACAGGTTCAAATCCACGGGAGTGCACTATTTTCCCACGTTGACTGGGCACGGTCTGGGAAGTTGTGTTGTCTTCTGGATAGTAGTGACCACTGAGCAAACACTTAATACGACGTGGATTGAGGTTAATCGTTAATTATGGCAGATAAAAGGGTACATTTATTAATGTTATTTTAATGGATTTTAATGCAATTTCAAACACTGTACTGCCCTCCTGTGTCCATTTTTTGGTACTACGTAAAATCGCATCAACGCTCCAATGCCAGAAAGATTAGAGATACCCGCGTCGGGCCATTCCCAACCAAATCTCCCCCATTATTCAGACTTAGCTGAACAGACCTTTGGGCGCCAAGTGACATCGCTGTATTCTCCAGAAAGATAGACTGACACCAACATATTCTGACATGCCTAGTCAGAGGCACTGATGTCTTTTTCTCAAATATATATATATATATATATATATATATATATATATATATGTGTGTGTGTGTGTGTGTGTGTGGTTTTTTTTTACATAAAAAACAACGTTTTATTTATTTTGCATTGTAAACCACCCAATACCTTTTAGACTCCACACACATCTGTCATCTGTCACAGGCGCATCCCCTTCACTCTCGATACTTACTTATGCCGATCTGGAGGGAAGTGTCTCCGAAACGACCGTTGATTTATGGGTCTCGCCGAGCGAGTGGAGCTAATTCACCTCAGCCCTATCTTTCCATGGCACTCAATGGTGCAGAATAACGCGGTCTGTTTACGTTGGCAAGACGCCAACATAG
Organism: Hiodon alosoides; assembly: GCA_025775065.1. NCBI lineage: Eukaryota > Metazoa > Chordata > Actinopteri > Hiodontiformes > Hiodontidae > Hiodon > Hiodon alosoides. Next base: position 30,204 of record JAOYSI010013990.1, on the reverse strand, counting down.
CCCATCCCAACCAACAAAGAAAAACGGACCAAGCCTGGCAAACCAAGATCAGATGTTCGTCGTGACATCACCCCTTCGCCCATTCATACAGCAACTGAAACCACAGAATACCAGAAGCACTGATAAGCAGGGAGCAGGTGTTAAATATTTTCTGTAACTCAACCAAGAAGGCAACTGCAGACACGTCCCTTATCCTTTGGATCTGCTGTTGCATAAATCTTAAAGAAAAATCCCTTTTGTTTTATTTTTTTAACTCGGTGACCGAAAAAAAGTTCCATTCAATAAGGATGAGTGAAAACTACCAAGGCAAGTTACCGCATGCAGTAGAGAAAAACATGGCCCAATGCTACTTAAAAGGCTCGCCTTCATTATTCACAGCGACTAGGGCTTAGTTCGCTTTTTGAAAATACAACATCATATAACTGCACTTAGATAACCGGTGATCTGGCTAATACAAGTTGAACAAAGTTGTAGATACAGGCTATAGTAAAGTATATAGAGCCTGAGAGGGGGGCGGAGCTACTGACATCTGTCTGCTCAGAAGGTTCCCTGTCCATGGGTGGAGATGGGACAGTGCTACATCACCAGGGTTACATCGTTTCATCGCTGTCCAAGCCCCAGGATTGTTCATGAGAACAAATGTCACATGGGTGAGGAACGTCCTGATGGCCATCTCGATTCAGGATTGAGTTCCCCCTAGATTGAGAACCCCAGGACTATTCATCCTTTGCTATTACGTTATTTACGTAATTATGCTCAGCCAATGCTTGTGTCGAGAGGGACAATTTGAAACGATCACCTATTAACAGGGGAAGGCAATTTCTGAAGCCGTCCACCTTAAGCACCTCAATATTACATACAAGAACGGTTCTCTTCCTGCAATATGAACCTGCATGCTCCCGAGATCCCCTTCCGAAACCACTGCACCACCAGCTCCAGGTTTGAATCGATCAGAGCAACAAGAATAGCATTAAATATAGTATTAAAGAAGACTGATGGATTGGACTTTTTTTTTTAAACCTGTACCATCACAAAACCGTAGTCAGTGTTAACGGGTCTGACGATAAATGAATGGAGATGAAAGATGACAACAGTTAGCCAAGCATCCTGGATTTATTAACCCGAGGGAGAACAGATTGCCCTGTTCTTTATTCCCATGGCAACCAAAGCTCTGCTTGGCTGGGTCAGCTGTCAACGCAGGTACCATCCATTCAGGAGTGGCCAGCAGAGATGGGCCACGGGTTAGAGACTGCCTCCTCAAATATACTCCTGGCTGGCACCAACTCTTCTATACGACGTCATCGCTTTACAGAAGCCCAAAGAAGCCGGAACTTGCTAGGTACAATACCAACTCTACCACTGGAACTACATTGGGGTAATGTATTGTTGGGCAGGACTACAAGAGAACTACAGCAACTGTAGCAGCATTCCAGAATGCCATGCACCGTTCCCCACAGTATCTTTGTTCTGAGTAGAGAAAGGATCCTGAAATAGTTATGTGCAGGAGAAAGGCATGAAGTCCCGTCTAAACAATAAAATCAACATGTTAAAAAAGAACATCTGGCATGGTCGATCCATACGTCCATTAAAATTACATCGAATCAACACTGAAACATAGAAGTTTATAAACTTGTGTCTTAACAACTATTAAAGTAGACATATTTACTGTAGAAGTGGACGGCAGTCCCCTGCGTCAAATCTAAACATTTAAGAATCCATGTTTCGATTCAGGTTTTGTTCAACTGTTAGAATGGAGGGGCTGAGGAAAAGGTTCCAGTTGAATTGCAAGTGGGGTAGACAGATGGAAATTGATTGTCTTATAATCCTGATCTGAGGGAACAAACAGAATGAGATCAGTCCTTGGCAGAAACATAGGCAGATTATGATGCTTAGATTCGGAAAGTCACTTACTGTTGCAGAAGGTAGAAGAATCAATGTCTTCTGTGACTGATTTTCCCTTGGTGGCGGGGTGTTCAGACTTTAAGATTTTGTCTTGGGAAACCAGGGGTTGACCAGACCCACCAGTACAGGAATGGCGTTATGAAGACCTTTAAACATCGGCACCTAAAAAACCGTGAGCCAAAAACAAAACGATGATTCAAGCAGAAAGCTGTCTTAAGTACAGTAGAAGCAACGTTGAGCAATCCCTAAAACTACAAAACAAATTCCCAAAAAACTCTAGAGAAAGATGTAACTATATATATATTAATTTAGGTCCTCAGTAATATAGCCAAGAGAATGGAATCACACTGGGAGTCACAACACATCATTTAGAAATACATCGAGACAATCTAGTCCACAAAAACATAATGAGTTCCTAAGAGTTGTCTTTAAACCAGAGGGCCCCCAGGGACATCTATGAAAATGTGTGTCTCCTTTCAGTGCACTAATTGTCAAGGGTCACTCTGTCAATGAGGTGGCCAGGACTAAAAGCTTTTACAATAGACCAAAGGAGAGAAGGAACCACTGGACAATCAGCAGCAGAGGTTAACAGCTGTGAGGAGAGAACAGGACTAAGGGAGCCACTTGTGGAAAAATAAGCAGCCATTTTGGTTTTAAATTTCATTAGAGCCAGGAAGACAGAGGGGGAAGATATGGACATATGAAAGGCTCTTGTGGTGCAGACCGACCACTAGGGGGCGGCAGACGTACAGGCATTAGAGTGCTATTTTAATTTATCTGGCCTAATTTAATATTCCGATTATTTCGAACGGTATGACATAGACACCAGAATAAAGAAGAATGAAGTCCAGTACTAATAAATGGGCGGGGGTGTCACTGTATCGTGATAGCGGTGAAATGTTATAGACACAACTCAGTGTTTAATGCTATTATTTTAACCGTGTATACGCCTTAAAATTGTGCTCACTTAACTTTCCTGATAAGAACTTTCTCCACCAGGTTTCTTACAGAAAGTGACTGCACGTATGAAACCAAGGAAATGCATTCCATCGTACTTATTTATAAAGCCATAAAACCCAGGTGTCGACATCCGTTTCATTCTTGAAATTCTTTTCTTACCGGATGTCAAACCCCATCTGAATGCTCGGAAAGAATAAAAACCCGTGTGTCGTACAGCCTTGGGCCAATAGAGCGGAAAACTGAGTATGGGGGGCCTACTAATACAACGTTAAACGTGCATGCTACACACAGGACATTATACTAGAGTCTATTTAGGAATGAATTGTCTTTGGCTTGAAAGCCTTAGCTTCCTACGCTGGTCATTTACCCCAAGCCAAGCAGAGGCAAAGCAATGCAAATGGCTATGCGTCGAGCCGATTGTTTGTGTTGCTCGGGTAACGCAAAGGAGAGACAAAAACCGGTCATTAATGCTTGTTCTATCACTGTTTCACAGCACACTATAATTGTTTCGAGGGTTTTTTTCCTTGTTCGCATAATTGGGTCATTTGAAATGTGGTCACAAATAAGTGTTTAAAGCTATTAAAACAATGGTAATTGTATATGTAGAATGTATGATTCAAAGAACATAAGCACTAGAGTGAAATTTACTTTTCTAATTGAATTAAGTCCTGATCGGCCAACGCAGTCAAATAAAATTTCAGCTAGTTTAACCCTGCTCCCTCCGCGTCTTTACTGGATGGGATAAGTCTGTTTATCGAAGAGTAATATCTATCTCTCATTGCGCCCCATGGCCGGGTACCATCAGCACGGTAAAGACGTCGCTATATGCAGTCCTAATCCGAATTTTCTTCTTGACTGCTTTCTTGACAACAGTAAAACCAATAAAGTTATTAAGGCATAGATTGGACCGTCATTACTGACGAGCGAATAATTCCCCCTTCAGGGATTTAAGATTGGATCTTGAATAGTGCCTTGTGCAGTGGAATTGCATCTTTTGTTCGGTTAGCTAATTATGTATCTCCTTACCGTGCGTGGTTGCAGTTCAATCACAAGTAGGACCCCACATTAAGAAGCCGATACTCGAGAGTAGAGACTGATACGTATCAGTCCCCAGAAATTACAGCTAATGTTTAAATTGGAAAAAGTAGCGGCGCGTCACTCAGTCAGTCAGCTAGGAACGATGACGTCACCGCTCGAAGCCAAGGTAACATCTGGATTTTTTTTAACCATTTAAATGAATGGCTTTTTGAACAATGAACCGACTCGCAGTTATTTGTCTAGGTTATGTCCCTGCGTCCCTAAAACAGGTTGTGAGCGTTCATGCATCACTCAATGTTCTCTGAGCTAAAATAAAGCCTTTAAGTGATTAAAAAAACGTAACATTACGACTGAAATGCATTACATCTGGATTAGCGTTGAAAGAATTCGAATTTTCCTTCAGTGTTGGCGGATGGAGCCAACAGTACAATGCATGGGGCTGTTGGCATTGATATCAAGGCTATATTCAAATAATTGGCAGCTTGCACTCCATGTCCCTGGTGTATGATAGGCTTTTATCAGTGCTAAGCAATTCCTGTTACACATCAGCAGTCATATATAGTGCGCACTTAATTCAACACCACTGGAGATGGAAGAGGTGAGGCGTGAGGCAACGCTTTAGAACGTACGCAAATTAACTTCAAAGAGATTGAAAATTTAAACAGTTGACGTCATTGCCATATAATCCGCTCCATAAAATTATTTATTTATTTACAGTTCATTCATAGCGATACCGTAGTGAAGTGAGATGTTTGTCGGCATGCTACAGGTACCTCGGAAGCTTTATTAAATGCCTTAAGGATCAAAATGTCAACGTCGCACAGGATCGCTGCGCAATGCATAAAGCAATCTGATTAGCCTACTTAACCTGTATAGAGAAAACCACTGCACAGGCGAGCTAACCACGGCAGTCAGCTACTTATAATAACCGGGACCAGATGTGCACGCGGTTATTCCTGTCTTTTAACATTTAGAAGGTAGACAAATGCTTTCAACACATACATTGTGTAAACCTTTCAACAGAACACGCAATTCTCTATGTCTACTCTCGGAGACGCGATAAAGCGCGCGCGCGCGCACGCACGCACACACACAAACACACACACACATACACACACACACACACATGCGTGCCTACACATAGCGCGGTAATCGCAAAGGCAAACGCCCCCTCAGTGGGACTGCAAAGACGATTGGCTTCTATAGATAACCGTTCCTCCGACTCCGTTATGATTGGTAGAATGCTTGTCTATTACGTTATGCTAGTTGTACAAAATCGCTGGGAGTGATGGAAAACGAAGACGTAATGCAGTAATTCTTGGTGTTCATGCAATGGTCATCTTTTTAATATTCTTTGATAAATTCCACATCCAGAAGTTGCCATGAAGGTAAAGTATTTGTATATCACGTTAATTTAAAATTCCGTCTTTTTTATTGCTGATTTAATTTTCCTTCAACTTTTATTTGGGTTGCGAGCCGGTTTTGCTATAATTTAAGAAAAAATATTACGATACTCATTTTACTTCATATTAGCTGTTTAGTATTTTAAATTGAAACGGACCGTTAAATCCTCCTTTTTTCTGCAGGTATTATAACCAGCTACATATTGTGAGAGTTCTGTCAGATGCCAGAAACATCTAGTTTTTCTAGTTAGCCAGTCATCTGGCTAGCAACTGTCTGTTTCAGTTGTATTTTTACCGGCAGTTATACCGCAAGAGCTGAAATATTTATGCGCCCTATTTACTGAAACAGGGTGTTATAACATCTTTATACGTTTGCACTGGCAGATTAACTGTTGTTAAAAAAAAAAAACCGTTCATCTTACTGAAAAGATCACTTTCGACTGTACAGCTCGATAACTTGCTTGGGTAGCCAATAGGGCTAGCGTTATGCCATTCGTTTCTAGCACAACACAAATCCAGGCAAGATCACTGTTAATCACTGCATCAATGACTGAAATAACCCATTTGCTCTGTGTGTGTTTGTCATGAGCAGAAAAGCTTATTATAATTAACGTTTGAGTTTCTTTTTACAAGCCAATGAATGACCAAAAGTAAAAATCGATATATCACTTCTATGACGACGATATTGTCGAAGATGGTGAATCTTTAACCACTTCCCCAACTAGAAGTTTAGCTTGTTATTTGCGTTTTGTTTTACTCTGAGGATTATGGTTATAATTTACGTTATATGTCAGGTAATAACTAAATTACTTAAATTACTTAAATTATTTTCATATGATGCCATTGTGGAAGAACGTCCGAAAATCTTAATGTGAAATTTTGCCCAATTTCAGATATGGTTCTAGATTAGGAGTCAACAGTTTTTTGTTTTTTGTTTTTTGTTTTTTCTAATGAAATTCTGGCAGGAGATATAAGGCACTGATCAAAAATTCAAACGACACTACAAACTACCAAGATGATTATGAAAGGCAGAACAAATTAAGTGTAACACTGAATACTAATGGACATCTGTTGAGGTGGAAGAATGTCATGTGAACATATTTCAGAAAGGAAATTTTAGGGAACGTTGAGTTTAATGCTTGTTATGTAAAATGAAAGATTGTGATGACTGGTATTAAAATTGCCTGCATCCCTGCCAAAATATCTAATGCCTGTATTGTGCCGTTTGTGAAAGAACAAGAGTGTACAAAAGGAATACTTTGACATGTTCGTTTGAAAGTTATCCCTATAGGCGGTTTTGTGTGTTAGTTTGTTTGGGGGGGGGCCTTGCCCACAGTACCCCTGGTTTTGTCTTCAGTCCTGGGGGACACAGGCCGCTCACTCTTGTCGGAAACCTGGACACTTGCTTAAGAAACGGTAAGCCATAACAGAACGTGAGAGGTGGCTTTTAGCTGTTAGACGTAACACAGTCTGAAAATATAACATTAAATGTGGGGGGGGGGAAATAAAACAATATTAGAGAAAGAAATGTAAACGACATGTGCATAAATTGAGGAACGGGATCGTCCTCAAAGAGGCTGGCATTTACAGTCTCAAAGAGGTTCAGTGTCTTCATCGTGCTCTGTTGTCAAAGACCCTTTGTTCTCCCATTGCTGTGGAGAAAGAAAAGGCCCATTCCTTATACACTTTGAACGTTGCCGGATTATCCTCCTCAACTTTTATTTTTGCAAGTGACTCCTAGGTGATTGTTTTAAAAATAATAAAGGGTACACATTCAGAGGGTTTGAAATTCTGGATTTTTGATTAGCAGATGCAAAAAAAAAACCGTATAGTTGTTGTTTTTACAAAAATAGCCATTTTAGAAAAGTTGCATTCAGGCAGGCGGCCTTTTGGAAGAGCTCAGTTCATCAAGCTCTCCTGTGATTTGAACCCTGATTGCACAAGCATGTGGTCTTTTCCTGTGTCATAACTGAGATGTATTGTATTCAAAAGAGAAAGATTCCTTATCAAACAGGACCCAGCTTCAGAAACCATTATTAAAAAATGCCAATCAGATTTTAATATCCCAGCAGGAGCTAAAGAGCACAAATGTTTAAACTTCATTGGTGTTATTTCAAAAAAATCTACTATCACGATCAGAACTGCTTATCACTTTTATTGGAATTTGCTACCCTTAAACATTTATTTAATGTGTACTTTAAAATTTTTCAGTGCTTCACATTAACATTCCAGAAGTCTGACAAACAGTAAAATATCCAGTGAAATATCCCACTGCAAAAAAAAAAAAAGCCAACCTGTAAACCATTTGAACAATTTTCACTGACATGTCCATTTATCGTTTTTAAAAAACTGGTGTACCTCGTCCTTGACTGAATCTGAAGGTCAGTAGGAGTCCCTGTAAGTACCAGCGAGAGGCTGCTGTAGTTTTCCTCCGGGCTCCGTTGTCTCGGAAACTCTCCATTAATCGAGGGAAGCCGGCGGTCTCGCGTCTGTCGATGCTGTGTCTCGATCAGCGCTGAGGGGGGGAGCGTTTCGGTGACGTCCGGGGGGCCGGCGGTATCGCCAGGGGAACACCGAAACGCTGCGAAGCCGGTGAGGTAACATCTCACTGGAGACGCTGCAGGGGAGTGGGGGGGGGTACGTATGTCCAATCCTCCAGCCTTCCTGGTGTAGGACGACGCAGTGCTTTAAATTGTGTTAACTTAAAATATTATAAATACAATGGAACCCCGCCGTGCAGTGATTTTGCTCTCAGTTAGCCCCTTTGCTGTAACTCCAGGTGAGATCATTTTATAATCTAAGTAATTATTCCAATTATATAATTAATTAAATTAGAACATGTTCAGCCGAGCCTGCAGCCTGCAGCCTGCAAGGCTTGAAGTTTGAAATCCTTAGGCTTAGTAAGTTAGGTCCAGGCAGCAGTGCCAGCCTGCAGACGCCCGGGAAGCCAACAGGAGGCGCCAGTTAGCGCTGAGAAGCCCTGCCGATGTTTTTAATGTGATTAAACAAACGAATGACAGCTCACCTAGGCAAACAAACAACAACACATTATTCTTAGTCAATGCGTCAGAAGTCTCTAACTGCAAACCTCCATCAAGTGTGTAATTAGACACGTGAGACCTATGTTGGAGGCCGTTATGCTTCCAGCAGGGGGAGCCATTTTGCCCTGAAATACCTTCTATCCACAATTTTCCACTCAGTTAACCACAACAACAAGCAACCTGAAGGGGTCGTTAAAACAGCTGAAACTAAACGTTGTTACCTTGTTGGATTTGTAATCTCTTACTTTTCTGGCACATGGAGCCTGAACGGCAGACGGCCGGCCTGTCAGAAGTCAGCCCTCTCTGTCTCTGCGTCCCTCCCTACCCAGGCTGGTGCGTCTTCCATGTGGGCCTCCTGCTGCGGGCTACTAAACGAGGTGATGGGGACCGGGGCGGTGAGTGGCCAGCAGCCCGGCTTCGGGGCGGGGGCCGGGCCCTTCCGCTTCGCCCCCAGCGCCGGGTACTCCACCTACCCCCCCGCCAGCTCAGGGACCTCCGGCCTTGTCTGCCAGGCCTGCGGCCAGCCCTTCTCCGTCTTCAGGCGGAAGGTGAGTGGTGACAGGGGGAGCCCCCAAGGAAACGCATGCTCAACGCCACCATAACCACTAAAACCTCCCTCTTCCCGGGACCGGCTTCCCGGCTCTAAAGTGGATACTGTGCTGTAGGCAACCCTCTCTGGACCCCTTTATAAAGAGTTGTGCAGGACATGTTGTATCGTCTCTGTCTGCATGCTCCTCTCAAAGTGCAGCAGTTTTGAACCTGTCTCGTGGCCCCAGGTGTTTTGGAGAGGAGCGTTATCTGCTGACCGCTGATTGGCCGCGAGGGTCGGCGGACACGTCAAGCCGAAAGGGTGGGACGGAGAAGGCCCCAGCCTTTGTCCCCGAGACAAAGCTGTGGACCGGAGATTAGAGAGGAATCTTTGGCAGCTGGTTTGGCCTTAATGCAGCGTCCTTGTGGCATGCCATGTGGTGCCCCAAGTTTTTTCATTTAAAGTGGTTTCTGAGTCTCGTTACCGCTGTGTGCATAGATGCGTCCTTAATCAAAGTCAAAATAAACGCATTGACCTTTATAGGTTTTTTGTCGTTGAGTGATTTTGACAACACAAGGTCCTGGAGGGCTAACAGACAACGTGGAAGTCAAAATACCTATGCATGATTTGGAGACAGGTCACAGGTCTACTCTTAGCCTATACTTTGTGTATAAACATTAGTGCAAATTAGAAGTAGAAATCGGTGACAGTGAACTGCCAGTAATTCGCTCAGTTTTACCGGCTGGGTGCAGTTGTGTAGCAGACCAGACAGGCTACCTGTGAACAGGGGTCCCGCCCATTAACGGGCCCCTGCTAACCCGTGGACAGGGAGGAGGGGACCACGTCAACTGGTTTGCACGCCCCTGGTCTGTGTTGGCCTGCAGCGTGAAAGGAGCGACCCGCCTCTGGACAAGTGTGGCCTGATTTTGAAATGATGGTTCCTGCAAGGCTGGGATGTTGCAGCAGCCTGAAAATAGAGTGATGGGTGAAGCTGAACTGCTGAGGCACACCGTGGTCTCCGGAACGGCTCGGTCAGTAAAGCCCTCCGTCGGAGGGCAGGCTGTGTCCAATGTGCTGGCATTTACAGCCTGCAGAGTGTAAAGGTGACTGGTGGCTTGAAGGCGACTAGGATTGGAGGAGACTGATCGAACTTCCTCACACTTCCCTAAGTGGGGCAACAGCATTCACGCCGACAAGCGGAGTTGGATAAGCTGTTCGGAAAAATACAGGAAAAAAAAATTGGCGATTTCAAATTTTAAAAAGATTTTGTCTTTGATAGTGAATACGGCTATCTGTAACACAAGATGTTTGTATGACCAAAGTCAACATAATTCATGTTAAAATTTGGGCTCCCTCTGAAACTCCAAAAGTCTCCCTCTCCCCTTCTGAATCACACCTCTCACCTTCTCTCTCTCTCTCTCTCTCTCTCTCTCTCTCTCTCTCTCCTTCTCTCAACCGTCTCTCTCTCTCTCTTTCCCTCAACCTCTCTCTCTCTCTCTGTCTCTCCTTCTCTTAACCGTCTCTCCCTCTCTCTCTCCCTCTTTCTCTCCGTCTCTCCGTCTCTCCCTCTCTCTCCCCTCTCTCGCCCCCACCCTCTCTCTCTCTCTCTCTCCCCCTCTCTCTCAGCATGTCTGCAGCGACTGCAGAAAGAGCTTCTGCTCCCTGTGTTCCGTGCCGGACGAGCACCAGCGCAGGTGCGCCACCTGCCACCTGCTGCAGGGCACGGGCTTCCAGCGGCCCCAGCTCATGGGTCTGCGCGTGAAGGACCTGCGGCAGTACCTGCTGCTACGCAACGTCCCCACCGACACCTGCCGGGAGAAGGGGGACCTGGTGGACCTGGTGCTGTGCCACCGGGGGGCGCACTGCGGCGTGGAGGAAGAGGAGGAGGACGAGGAGGAGGACGAGGAAGACGAGGATGATGAGGACGAAGAGGAGGAGGAACCCGACCAGGGTTCCGTGCGTCCAACCGCCCTGGAGGCTCCTCCACCTTTCTCTGCCTCTCAGGGAGGAGAACTCAGCAGGAGTGACAGCTCAGGAACCGGCGACCAGGTCAGGAAACATCCAACATCTCAGCCAACATCTCCTCTAGGACCGCAGTGTCCGCGTGCTCTTCTCCCACCCCAAACCTCTCAGCTCCGGTCCTCTAGGACCGCAGTGTCCGCGTGCTCTTCTCCCACCCCAAACCTCTCAGCCCCGGTCCTCTAGGACCGCAGTGTCCGCGTGCTCTTCTCCCACCCCAAACCTCTCAGCCCCGGTCCTCTAGGACCGCAGTGTCCGCGTGCTCTTCTCCCACCCCAAACCTCTCCGCTCCGGTCCTCTAGGACCGCAGTGTCCGCGTGGTCTTCTCCCACCCCAAACCCCTCAGCCCCGGTCCTCTACTATTCCGTCCGCGTACTATTCGTTACACCTCACGTGTTAAAGTGATTCATTTAATTTGGATTGGAAATGATCTCACCCGGCGTTTTCAGGTGTAAATCGGATTGTAACTGAGAAGAAGTTAAAAAACAAACAAAGTGGGCTGCAAGGACCGGAGTTAACCAAGTCTGTGCGGTGCCTCCCTCTCAGAACGCAGGCTCTCTGAGCGCTGATCAGAGGCTGGGGTTGTCGAGGGTGGAGAGCGACGGATGTCTCAGCCCAGGCACCACGTTCAGGGGCATGGGAGGGCATCGCCCGCCCAGACAGCCTCTTATGGCCCCTTAGTTTGACATGGAAATAACATTTTAATAGTTTAATAATGCAGCAAATGGCCGGCGTTTCTAGGCCCTGAGGAGTCTGGAGACGTGTGTTCCGTTTTAGTTCAGTGAAAAAGCAGATTTTATTATTAAATGCAACGGAAAAAAGGGATTGTTGGTGTCTGTATTAGCTAGCTAGTTAGAGCCCCCAAATCAGTCACTCGTGGAGTTCAGGGGGAGAAACGGGAAACTTTCTGTGTTTATCTACCTCACCTTTTTAAAGCCTTGTCTCTCTGAGTCTCAATTAGGCTTAACAATACTGCCCATCACCTGTTACCAGACCCAAAATATTTCAGACCATGGGAGAATGAGTAATTCACTTTTATTCTGAGGTTTTTACAATATGTACTTTAATTATAATTAAGCAAAAAAGTATTTCATACGGATTTAGGTGTTATTAAACGTATATTTAAATAAGGACGGCGGTTCTAACCCACCACGTTTATTCTCGCGGATTATTTGGCTCCTGTTTTAGCCGTCATGGACATTATTTTTACTTATACTAAGATGACGTTTAAAAGAAAAGTTTTTTAAATGTCCGTTATTTATTTAATTGTTAAAACCTCTCACCTCTGTTTCTGACTCGTTTCTGAATCAGAAAACGCCCTTCCCGCCATAGTTTGATAACGTCAGCTAAGTGAGAAACTGAAATTTCGTTGGCAGAAATGATTGCTTGGCGATGTACTGGTTGTAGTTAGCTGTGCGTCTCCTTTAGCGGTAAAACTGGGCGTGACGCTCGCCGTTCAGGCCATAATCTTTTGCTAATTGCTCCACTATAAATAGAATAAAAAACAAAAGCACTGCAGGCTCCTTGGTTGTTGTTCAGACGTTTGTTATTCTTGTTTCTTGGTTCCTGATCTGAAGGAGAAGAGTTAGCTGCGACAGTCGCGCGCGGCTGCGGAATGCGATCTCCCTCAGAGCAGCCAGCTGTGACTGGTAAGACTTTCACTGTGGGGATTTGCGGCCCGCTAAACTGAGCCAGTTACGCAAGGCTGGCGCCCGTTGTTCGGTAATTCCTTTGGGAAGCTGATCCATAACTGTAAAGAGAGGGGGAAAACATCTCAAGTCCTTCCTCAGGGACTATTTAAATCGCTAGCTTTTTGTTTTCCTTTAAAATAAATAAAAAATGAAATCCGTCTCTCAAAATAGCTCCGGTCTCGGGTGGTGGCACATGGTTCACGCCCCCTGCTGTCCGCTCCGGCCCGGTCCACAGTCGCAAAAGTGGAGCCCAGTGAGGCGGCAGGGGTGCCACTCACAGCAGGGCATGCTGGGTAGGAGGCTTCCGGCGTCCATTGGGGCTGGTGGTCTGTGCGTGTGGTCAAGTGGAAGCGTTTCTCTGGGGACGGTGTTGGGGGCTGGTGGTCTGTGCGTGTGGTCAAGTGGAAGCGTTTCTCTGGGGACGGTGTTGGGGGCTGGTGGTCTGTGCGT
>JAOYSI010013990.1:0-10001 GCA_025775065.1 Hiodon alosoides | reverse complement strand
CTTTCAACTAACGTCTCTGGATCTCAGGCCAATGTCCTCATGGGCGGGTGGTTTTCCCTTTGCCTTTCAACTAACGTCTCTAACATCTCCTAACACCTCCTAACGTCTCTGGGTCTCGGGCCAATGTCCTCATGGGCAGGTGGTTTTCCCTTTGCCTTTCAACTAACGTCTCCTCTCCTTCACACCTGGAAATGCTTGTTGAGAAGGTGTAAGCCAATTAAGCAATTCATCGTTTGGGAAGAACACCTTTGAGGACACACCCCAAGTGATGCAGACGACAAGACAGTAACGTTGGCACGTTTGACTCGATCCTGTCACTGCTTTGAGGCACTGGTGAATTTGCTGAACTTTCGGTAGTTATTAAATACATATTTAGCTTTAGAGGATGTCGCTGGGTATCAGGTGAGCACTTCCTGATCGGAAACCTTTTTATTGCTGAACTGTGATCAGATCATTCTTTAGTCGACGCAAACCATTGTCTTGGCACAAAAAACAAAACAAAAACAGTATTACAAAACTAGTAAAATTCAAGCCTTCAAAAAAAAAAAAAAAGGTAAAACCCATATTTTCGATTTCATGACGCAAGTTCAACTTTTACACAATAAACTTATTTTTAAAATTCCTAAAGTGATATAAGTACTTATATCAATAAATATAGTGTATTAAAATTGTGTAAATCATTGTCATGTTCATGTAATTGTAAACACCGTGTCATATGTCAATATATGCAAGTGTCAATAATTTTAACATTTAACAATAAACCCCTTATATTTAACACATTTAAACATTGCGGAGGTGCACACTGTGATTGAGAGTGACACGGTGATCGTTTACCTCTGCCTTGCGTCAGATAACTGCCACAAGATGCTATAGGCCGGTAAACATTCACCCCGTACATTTTTTGCACAGCCGAAGTGGCACTCAAACGGCTGGGTGGTCTAAATCCTCGCTAGGTAGACCACCTTATGTCTCCACTTGGAATCTTGATGATTTTACTGTCATTCACGTACGCACGGTCAAGACGGGAGCGTCCCACCAGTTCTAAACCGGCCCCATCAAACCTCCCCCGTACATAAATATCTAAATAAACCTTGGAAAAAAATAGCTATATTTATTCATGTCAAACAGTGCAAATATTTTTGTCCCAGAATTCCCAGGTATAAACACATTGAAGTAGACTGAATAATACATACGTTTTATGGAAAAGAGGCAAAATTACCTCGGTAACTGACAAGTCGGAATACCCACGTCTGATAAAACACCACAGCATAAATTAATATATTAAACACCTCCATGGGGACCAGCTAGAACAAGCATTAAATCTTTAGGTTATATTATCAGTTTTAAGTCAGCCCAAAGGAAAACAACGATGCAGATTGGATATGAAAACGTTACGTTGGAGTGCATTCAATACTGCATACAGATAGCTCGAAACACTTTCTGATACAAAAATATTTCTGCATAATGCATGAGGTTTGCATTGTAACAAAAAAACATACTTAGTAAACAAAGTAAAAAAAACAACTGGACAGGCTGGTCATTGTTTTAGGTTCTCAAACACAACGTGGCTTTTTTTTTCTTTTTTTACAAGACAATTTAAAGGGTTGGTAGATCTGGATAAAAATTTTAAAAGAAAAAAAAAAACACATGCTCTTCTAGATGACCGCCCTTTGTTTGAAAAGTTCTGCCCTGCTGTACACGTCGACGATCCACTTCCGGACAGATAGCCACGCCGGTGTTAGCAGCACAAACGCTCACAGCGCAGGATTCCGTCATCGACTGCGGGGGTCTGACCACTCCCCAATCCGGAAAGAACCCGTGCACTAGCTAAAGTCTTCGGCGTCTAAAACAAAAAGGCTGCACTTTTCTTTACAATTTTTATCTCACTATTAATCGGTCCAACGCTTGTTTTGTTTTTTTACGGTGACCCAAAAAAGTATCCTCCATGTAAAAAAATAAAAATAAAAAACCAACAAAAAAAACACCACATTTGGAAAACACAACATTGTTGGTTCCGTTATTCGAAAAGACAAATCCTCTGTACATTTAGTTTTATTTGCCCTTTTCTGGCTTCTGACTAGCTGATTTTCTGCAGCAGTTTTTCCTCCACGACGCCAAACTGCACACTGACGGACATCTCCGCTATGAAGCGTTCGCAGCCCTCCTTAGTCACCTGCTTGCAGTAGCGCAAGTCAATGTGGCAGATGCTACCGCAGCGCTTGAAGTAAGCCAGCGACTGGTCCGTCACCCGGTTGCAGACTGCAAGAGAGGGAGAAGAGGGTAAGGGGTGCGAGAGGGGAGTCAGCCAGCCGACAAGTGCGTATTGTTTCGGCTAGCTACGGAAAACAGACGAGGCTCTGCAGTTCCAGAGTAAACACGCGACGGTGGGTGGAGAGAAATGACGACGACAGATCCCCCAATTGACTTGCAAAACTCGGCGGTTCCAGCTGCAAAGTTCTCTCATTAACTTTCACGAGCACGCTTGCCTGGATGGGTCTGTTGACTGGCAGCGACAGAAATTCCTGATCAGAGACAAAGGCGTGACTATTTCTGCCAGCGAACGTTCATTACCTAGGGTTTGACTGTTCAGGGCCAGAGCAGGCCACCTGTGCAGGCGTGTCTATTTCAGTGGCGCACCCACCTGACAGGTTGATTTCAGTCAGGGAATCCCGGGTGGTGGTCCCCACGGCGGTCAGGATGTTGACGGACTGATCGGTGACGTGGTTGCAGTAGCTGAGGTCCAGCCGGGAGAGCTGGGGCATGTGGCGGATGATCAGGCGGAGCGAGGCGTCCGTGATGTCCAGCCCCGCCAGACGCAGCTCCACCACGTTCCGCAGTTTGCTCCGGCTGTCCATCTGACCTGGGTGTTGCCAACAAGCGGGAACACAAAGCTGGGGATGAAGGCCGTGCGCCTTTGGCCGTTTCGGAAAGTGCCGGAAACTTTACGCCTCCGTGGGGTTAGGCACCGAGACTACAGTAAGGCGTCAGATCAATGCCAAAGGTCTCGTGCTGGTAAATCACAGTGCGTGCTTGTGAGGCAAAAAGCGTTGTGCTCGTTTAGCATATTCTCAAGGGCAATTAGCGTTGTCCTCGTTAATTGCCATGTGAAACAGTGCACACAATAACAAATTGCAAATATTCCTTAAGAGTACAACACTTTAATTGCACCTTAATGACAAGCACAGAGCACAAAGACTTTTGTCTTAGAAGCACAAATTGTGACGTTTGAGCACGAGACCTTTGATATTTATTGCCATACTACTGGAGGACATTTTTAATGCTTGAAGTAAAATAGATGCAAGACGCAAGAGAGATTTCAGCGTTACATAAAAAAGACAAAACCTATAAGAATGTTTTTGTCCAGATTTATTGATCCTTTCCTGAGCTGCTAAAAACCTCCTTTTTTCAGATGAATACATTGTTGGCATTTAATCAGTGCCAGTTTCCCCTCTGGCCGCCACAAGGGGCCACTGTACAGCAAAACGGGATCTTTTGAAAATGATCAGGTGGGAGCCAAAAGCACACAACAGCCTCTTCTAGTAGTTATAACTACCAGCATATGTGAAAAAGAGGAAGAATAACAATGAATAAATAATCGAACAGACTGCGACTCAATACTGGGGTCCCACGGGTACCTGGTCTGTTGTCAGTGGGCGGGGAAAGCAGGTCCCTCATCTGGGCATCCTTCAGACCCTCCACCCACTGCACGTCCAGGGTGCGCAGCAGCGGGCAGCTGGAGGTGCAGAGGGCGGAGACCGCCACCCACGAGCATCCGGACAGCAGCAGAATCCTAAGGCCTGGGGGCGAGGGGAGGGGGGGGGCGGGGGTTATTCGCGCGCACCAACGTGGAACTTGGGCGTTCTGTGCCGTTTAACAGCCAAGCACATAACAAAGTTACGCTGCACGTTAGCTTATTTGTTTACTTTAGCACTGTGTGATGCTTCAACATAAACAGTCCAAAGTGCCCATTATGCAACAGCCTTGATGACGGCTACTGACCACACAACTGTGAGGCTGACTTCAAGAAATAAAAATAATGATAATAATAATAATGATAATAATGATGTGGTTTGAATCCCATAATATCAATTTCGGAGGGTTCCTAACCGCCATTAGCAAAAAAGGTCTGGTTTTATGGTTGTGTTTATATGTACCCCCCCCCACAGTAAAACCAAGCTTTAAAACCAAGCAAACATATTTCAACTGAGCAATCAGGCACAGACATACCCAGCCTTCTCATTTGAAACATGGGGTAGATTTTTCTGTTTCTGTTTGTTGTTTTTTTCACTTTCATTTTGAAAATGAAACATCATTCAAACAGTCAGTGCTGAGAACTGCCGTCCACGATCGGAAATGTTTATCATTTCCTCTTAACCCTGTGAATGATTAACTTACCGGTAAAGAAAAGTATACTTAAGGGCCAATGGAGAAGGCACTTACAGGCAGCCCTGAGTAAATTCACATCCCTAGGCTCACACGTTCAGGACGCAGCCTCTGTGGCGGCGTGGGTCGACGAGTTGCTAACACGAAGCAGCGGTGGGCTGCAGAGTTCATCTGCAGCTGTAATGAGCTGCGGCAACACCAGGGAGGCTGACATCTTTATCTGCGCTTCCTTCTCCAGCCGTTATCATTACAGTAAAATAACCTTGAGGAAGGAAAAACTGTGCAAGTGTGCAAGCAGCTGTGGAAATACGGCCGGGGTCACTGCGTGAACACCAGCAAAACGACAGGGAAAACCGCCGCTCCACTTTAGCCGAAAAAACCCAATACTAAAAATAACCTGTGTATGGCTGAAAATACCAAAGGGTCTCGGGAGGAGTCAAAACCCGACGCTTGTTACGTAAGGGCAAGCAGAGGAAACATTCCTGCTCTGGGGCGGTAAACCCCCACAATGAACTAAACATGCTTTAAAGCCACCGACCATCACAAGCGCTCAGACACCGCTTTGTTTGGTGCTGGGATCACATTACAAAACGGTTCAGCTTGAACTGTCTGTCCATCCCTCCCAGAACAAACCACACAACCGCACACACAAACACATCCATACCCACCCACACACACACCCACAACCACACACACACACATCCATACCCACACACACACACACACATCCATACCCACACACACACACCCACCCACACATCCATACCCACACACACATCCACAACCACCCACACACACACACACCCATACACACATCCACAACCACCCACACACACATCCACAACCACCCACACACACACACATCCACAACCACCCACACACACACACATCCACAACCACCCACACACACACCCACACATCTATACCCACACACACACACACACACATCCATACCCACCCACACACACACACATCCATACCCACCCACACACACTCACACACACACACACACACACACACACATCCATACATCCATACCCACCCACACACACCCACACACCCATACCCACCCACACACACACAACACTCTCTCTCTCTCTCTCTCTCTCCACACAGACACAGACACACACACACACCTGGCAGACGGTTAATGAGCCAGCTCAGCTGTTTCTTGGAGATATTGGTCCAGCTCAGGTCCAGGGAGACGGGCTGCCGGCGGATGATGCCACTCAGCATGAGGGGCGTGATGGACTTGCTGCGGTTCAGGTCGATACCGGTCCACAGGCGCTTGTCACAGCACCTGGGGTGACCCGACAAAGACACAGAGGGCTGAGTTACTCCCCATCCGTCCACGCCAGGAGACCAGGCACACATCAGAGCATCAGAGCTTTTACTTGAAGCACCTATCATTCACTACGGTGCGAGTAATCACCTCTGGCCTCCACAAATTAATTACAGCCACTGACCATCTTCTTAATTTCATCAAAGTAGATACCCTTAGAACATTTCTATGGGGTATATATTAAAATATCTTTCTATCGGAAGCATCAGCACAACTGGCAATCTCAACAACAAAAAAACAATACTAATTGGTATTTTCATAAATAAACAAAGCTGAGGGTATAACTGTGGATCTGCTTCCTTGGCAGGGGAACGGAGAGAAGACTCACCACCTGTTCCAGGTCTTGCAGACCCGCATGCACACGCACAGCTCCTTGTGCGAGAGGTGGCCGAAGACGGCCATCCACACCTCGCGGCGCATGACGTGGGCCTGGCCGTTGTCCAGGGGCAGGCGGTCGGGCGGGGGGCTGATGGGCGGCGGCCGGATAACATGGCGCTCCATCTGCACGCAGCGGGGCGGGGAGCGGCAGAGCGGGGGTCGGCCGCCGGTGGGCGTGCCCGGGGGGCTCCGGCTCCAGCCCAGCGGGGAGAGCGGCTGAGGAGGGTAGTGTTGTTGGTGGTGGTGGTGCCGGAGCTCTCGCGGGCCGCCGTTCACCTCCCGGGCTTTGGGGCGGAGCCGCTCGGCCACCAGCTCACCGCCGTTGTCCAGCGCCCGCTTGGGCTCCTCGCCCTCGCTCTCGGGCTCCGACTTCAGCGGCCGTCGGCCTTCGTTGGCCAGGCAGTCCTCGGTCTTCTGGATCTCCTGGTTCAGCTCCTTACTTAGTTCTTTGCTGAGCTCCTTGTTGGGGAGCCGGCGCTTGCGGCGCGCCCGAGGCCGCCCTTTGTCCTGGGGCTCGCTGCCGCCCTCGCTGCTGGGCCCCGCCCGCGGAGAGCTGGAGCGCGACCGGTCGCTGTCCAACGTCGCCGGGGGCGGCCCGAGCCGCTCACTTCCCACGCCCCGCCCGCTGGCCTCGTCCACCCTGTCCTCTGCGTCGTCATCCTCCTCTTCCTCCTCCTCCTCTTCCTCCTCATCCTCCTCCTCCTCCTCCTGCTGCTGCTGCTGCTCCAGCCTGTGATCCTGTTCCGTCTCCCTCCTTATGGCCACCTCCTCCTGATCCTCATCGTCCTCGTCCTCCTCCTCCTCCTCCTCCTCTTCATCCTTCTCGGTCTTGATCTCCCGCAGCAGCTTAGGGATTGTTGGATCGTCGGACTTTGAGGACTTCCGCTGAAAGCCCAGGAACAGGAACAGTGACCACGTGCAAACAATCCGAAATGCAGTGATAAGCACATAGACTGTATGCACTAATAACGTCAGGCCGAAATGGGGGAGTGTCCCATTATAGACTTTAAAGTGTTTGCTAATGTGTCCTGATATACAATACCATGAAAAACTAATTTTGCCCCGGGCATTTTTCTTATTGAATCTTTCCGTGGGTTGTAGTAGAATACAGAGGGAGTCCGGGAGGAAGAGATTATACCAAGGTTTGGTGCACGGTAACCAAACAGGCGATCTCCAGGTGTGAAAACGTGATTGGTTAAGGGATAATTACAGTCAGCTGTTTTGGTTCTTTGGTTTGGCATCTGGCACAGCCAGACAAAGCCTTTGTTTAATAGTTGGTGTCCGAGTTTCTTCCGTTTTAGTTAAGAGTATTAGTTGATTATGTATGTATTTAAGGTGTGCCACAGCACAGCAGCGTAACCCGTTATAAAGTCTAAGGGGGTGATTGCTTTTACACACTTTCTTTAATAAATACCTACAAAAAGTTTTATTTATTAGAGTCCCTAATAACAAAATAACGTATTATCTAATATTAGGTGTTGACCATGCATCCTGGTGCCACTAGACAAAATGACCACTGCAGAGCAGATGGGGTCGGTACCTTTTTCCTGGGGCTGGGGTCCGACCCTTTCTCAGACAGCTTTCTCTTCTTCCTGAGCGGACTGTCCTCCGGTTTGGGGAGGGGCTGGCCATCAGCAGGAGGGGGGGTGGGCGGCACGGGCAGGACGAGGGGCCGCTTTTTGGGTGGTTCCTCGCGCTCTGCCTTCCTCTTGGCCGTGGGGTCAGCCTCCTCCTTGATCTCCCGGTTGGTACGTGGCTCCTTCAGCAGGGAGCCGGGCAGGTTGGAGGCGTACTTGAACCCTGGGCCTCTCTTTTGCTTGTAGGCCAAAAGGTAGGAAGAAAGGAGAAGACAACTTTATACCTTATGCCTATCACAGCAGAGTATTCATCACAAATACCAGATTAACATGCTACTTTTCAACCAATAAAAACGTCACACTGAAATAAGTTACTAATCAGAAAATGTCAATGAGACGTATAGATGATAAATAAATAAACCTGTGTGTGAGCACGCACACAAGCACCCTTAGCAACAGCACATGCGCTGAATCTGACAACATCCTGCCTTGCTGTTACTACAAAAAGTAATGAGGCCATTTTACAGTTTTGGTTAACTTCCAAAATGTTTGAAAACATTTAAGTAATAAAATAGAGAAACTGGCTTTTGTGGGGTGAAGCACAAAGGTAGCTATTGAACAAATTCTGTAACAGCATTCTATTAAAAAATCCAATCCTGTATTTTTTCGGACAAAGTTTTCTACCCTAGCAGAAGGTCCTTTTTAATCACTGAAAATATCCCATCAACGGCCCAAGTGAGGCCGCCACGCGGGACTGCAGAGGCAGAGGCGAATATGGGGTCCAGCAGAGGGCGCTGGCTGAGCCCGCCGACCACGCCATGAGGAAGATGCTTACTTTCCCAGTCTTCCCGGCGTGATTGCACTTGGGACACTCCCAGCAGTTGGGCAGCTCCTCGTTCACCACCCCGCCTGCGTCCTTCACCTGAGGGAACATGAGTAAAGGAGCGCATGGGAGGGATGGACGCAGCAGTGCTTCGGCGAACCGAAGGGGGGGGGGGGGCATCATATCGTCATAGCAGCAACTGCGTATCCGGTTCTGTGACCGCTTATCCTATCCATGTCACGGTACAGCGCGGCGTAGCCTAACCCAACAGAGTACACCCTGTATGGGAAGCCAGTCCATCGCAGGGCACGCGACAGACAGACAGACACACACACACACACACACACACCATAACATCACCAATAACGCCTCTAGCAAGAAAAATAGTGTTACACGTGCCAACACCGAAATAACATACAAGTAACATTAAAAAAAGGATGTACACAGGTAGATTTTATTAGACAGACAGTTAACAGATCTGCTTTGATTCAGTAATGTTTCACCAAAACGATTAAATATGATGCAACCGTCTTCCCACAAAACATCTTTTTTTATGGCAGTGCTGTAACCCGTTCCTTCTTCCCGGGTGCTGAAAGTGCAAATTCTCCACCATAAAAGGACTGTGCGATTCTTTAAGCTGATGTTTAAAAGACTAGATGAAAAGCCAAGCAGCTACAAGCCGTGCAGAACCATTTCCGAGAGCCAATCAGCTGTTGGGAGAACAGTCGGTGTATTGGAAAATGGTCTTACTGAAGGTACTATGTTGGCCCGTAGGTCCCCAACCCAGTACTAGACCATTTGAATGTTATACCCCGGTAACAGTCATTAATTACTTAGTGAGGGCTTAGGTGGCAAATGAAACTGAAAAGAAAAAAAGGCATCAGCTAATTAATGATCTCCACCCTCTAGCCCGACAGTGTGGATTAATGCAGGTCGCTCTACAGAAGAAAGAGCCAGAGTCCAGCGGGCCGCTTTGGGAGGAGAGGGGGCGGGCTGATTATTCAAATTTTCACCCTCGGCAGCCAAAGGATTTTCAGAACGTGTAATTACTTGATGACAAGCATCCCTGTCTCCTGGCAGTCTGTGTGTGTGTGTGTGTGTGTGTGTGTGTGTGTGTGTGTGTGTGTGTGTGTATGCGTGTGTGAGGGCTCTCACCTTCAGACAGCCGGGGTGCACAATCTCATTGCAGATAGAACACTCCATCAGCATGATGCTGAACTTCTCCTCCTCGTCCTCCACCGTGTCCTCCTTGCCGGCCTCCCCGCAGACCAGGCACACGGCGGTGTGGGGCAGAACCGGCTGCGGGGCGGAACACCGTTAGCGCAGGTAGCTTCATTAACGACCCCTGTGGGCATCTAGTAGGCTGGTGGACCACAGTGAATATGTGCGGCAGCCTAGTGCAGAACACAGACACTTACCTCCACCCACTCTGGTGGACCACAGTGAATATGTGCTGCAGCCTAGTGCAGAACACAGACACCCACTCTGGTGGACCACA
>JAOYSI010013979.1:10647-36314 GCA_025775065.1 Hiodon alosoides | reverse complement strand
AGCGATCCGATTGGTCAAAAAATGGAGTGATCAGATTGCTCATTTTTTTCGACCAATCAGATCACTCCGATTATTTCAATCTCATTTCACTGTTTAAAGTTTTCATAAAGTGTACAATTTTTATTAATTAAATCTTCCACACGCAGAAGAAACATACCATCAGTGGGATCACAGGAACTATGCAACAAACTTACCATATTCTTTTATCACAAATTTCATGACATGTAACTGGGATACGGGCATGGCTGCCGAAGTCTGCCCTATATACAATGACATTAGGCCATAGAGTCAATCATGTAGACCCATGTTACTGAAGTTTCATGCTGGACAGCCAATTTGATTTGAAATTCCTGAGAAGATCCATTTTGCGCATTGCTTTAGATTCCTACAATGTCAATTTCAGAGTCAAAATTCCTGTTTTTAGTCATACAAAATTTACACATTTTAATGGTCATCTTTCCAGTGGAAAAAATGTTTTTCCTCAGAAAACTGAAAGTACTGCTATATGCAAGTAATAATAGAATGGTGCGATCTGATTGGTGGAAATTTTGAGCGATCTGATTGGTCAAAATTTTGGAGTGATCTGATTGGCTCAAAAAATTGAGCGATCTGATTGGTCAAAATGTGGAGTGATCTGATTGGTTGGAAATTTTGGGCAAAATGATTGGTCATAAATTTGGAGCGATCTGATTGATCGAAAAAATGGAGCGATCTGATTGGTCGAAATTTTCAAAGATTGAAATCTGCAGACTGTTCTATCGCAGACGTATTCTCTTTGTACTGTGACTTCTTCCCTTGTGACTGATTGTAAGTATGACAAACATTAAGAAAAATTTACAATGCTTTACACTAGCTGACTAACCTTAATCATTGACAAGGGTCACAAGCACTCTAGATTTTTAGAAAGTGAGCAAGCGGTTTTGTTTTTCTTTATCCTCCAAATTGTGAATGTCTTCTGCGATAATGACGGGATAGTTTCGGCTGCCTGGCATGATACAGTGCTGGGGCACCGTATCAAATGTTCAGGCTAGGAGGGTGTGGTCTAGATTTACCTCAGAGAAAATCCCCCGCCATAATTTAAGAAGAGCCTGTATGCTGAATTAATTATTATAAAAATGTTTTACCTGTCACACAGATTTTTCACTGAACCCTAGTTTTCAATCCTTGTTTGCCTTTTCCTAACAGAACCACTCACCGTCACCCTGAAATGTCCTAAGCTCGGGAGTGACACAATCTCTTCCGATGAAACTTCTCTTTGCTGCTTAAGACGAGCAGTCCAATGTCTGGCCCGGTCAAAACCGGAAGAGAAGATCTACTCTTTTTGCTTCATGACCCTTCACACTGACCACAGTGAATGTCATAATGAAGTATCTCTATTATAGAAATGGTTCAGGGGATTTCTTTATTCCACCCAACTTTACATGAGGATGTTATTAGCCATGACACACAAATTAAATTAGATAAGTAATGAAGAAGTAAAGATGTCCTCGTATGTGTAGGTAGATAAGGAGATTTCCCCTCTTCAAGCATGACTACAAAATGTTTCTGTAATAACCAAAGACAGCCATAAAGATAACCATAAACATGACAAAATGTTTTGGTACTTCGGAAACGAGGAGAGCCAACCCCCCGAATTTACATTTCCCTTAGAGGAGCTCCAACTCCACCTTCCACTGGACTTTGTTTAAATTCAGGAAGTTTCCAAGGACGTCGCCATGTGTTAAATAATAAATTGCGACTGTAGGAAACGTAATCCATTATGGAAGAAATATCCCGTGGTGAGGGTGCTGTGGAGCGAGAGTTGACAGTGCGCAGAAATAATGGAAATGTTCACATGAACTGTCAGAAGCAATGAAACAGTGTGGATTCACTATACAGCGCCAGAACAGCCCAATATCCTGAACCGGTTTATATATACCAACCCACTCCGTGCCAGGAGGATCTCTGCCAATAACACCCCGCCGCTGTGCTCCCTTGGTCACAACTGGATCCAACAAATTCCAGATCTTAGAGCTCAGTCCCAGGCAAGTGCCTCTAGTGACTCTAGCCAATCAGGAGAACAGAAGTCAGGAAAGGGGGCTCGAAAGAGGACTAGAGCTGAATAACAACCAATCAATTTCAAAACCCTAGGACCGTAAATCACAGCAGAACACATATATTCTGACCCCTTGAAACGGGTCTGCAGAGGCTGTTTGAGAAGTACTGGACGTGTTACCTATTTTTGGTAACGTGGGGTTTTCTCTGAAATCCAAATCAATGGGACATCCTGAACCAAACAGAAGATGGACTGAAACAGTTATCAAGAACAGAAAATTCTTTCACAGAAATTAACAAATGAGCAGATTCCCTCACAAACTGAATAGATCTGCAAAGGAGGCAAACTCTGGTGGACTTCAAAGGATTCCATCCCAACAGCAGAAATGTATCCTCTGCAAAAAACAGGCCTATGCAAGTAATTCATTAACTGTAACAGATGAATAATACTCTGCAGTGGAGAAGAAAGAAGCGCCTTGATGCGTTCAGACAGTTGCATTCAAACGTTGCTTCTCTCGTAACAAGGGGCCCAATGTGTGCCATGAAAACATACCCCAGACCATCAGGCCAACACCAGCCTGCATTGTTGACACACGTCTGTGGTTTCATCACTTCCTGCTCCTCCCATCAGCGTAAAATAGCAGGACAGTGTGTGTGTGTGTGTTCCTCAGCCCACAACAACCAGTTTCATGTTTTTAAGTGACAGGAGAGGAACTCTCTCAGGTTGTCTGCCTGCTGCCGGGAAAGAGACACAGCAAGCTGTGTGTTCTTATATGCATCTTTCTGAACCAGCGCCGTTTGTACTCGGCCGTCACGTGACTTTAGTCCGTTTGTTACTGAACTCAAAATTCAGAGGCATTTTCGTGCAAGATTGACTGGAAACGTCAAGCTGCCAGAATCGAATATAAAATAGACACATCGGCGAGCAGTACTGACGTTAGGAACGCCAGAGCAGCAGCTGAACCCCGGGGGGAGTACAGACAGTATCAGTTGGCAGTGGGCGTTAAAGCAACGCTGCTTTTAATAGGCACTTTTTAACAGCCATCCCAGTGCTGCCGTGTAGCCCCTTTACAGTGGCAAAGGCAGCAGACTTACTGCAGCTGGTGTTCCTTTTCAGGAGGACAGACACGGCGTGGAGGTAACTGAACCCGCAGCCGCAGCAGTCGTCCACAGAGATACCAGGAGTGATCGACGATAAGTATCGGTTTTGTAAATAAGGCAATGAAACCGTCCTTCAAGGTACCGTTATACAGGACCTTACGGCAGTCTGTCAAAAACCAAAACACTGTCGGCTGTACTCCTGCAGCCCAGCCTGGGCAACGGGTGCATATTTACCGGAGTTTTACCATGGTTACAACATGCTTGGTTTTGGGAACGAGTTTTTTTTTACCGAATAGGAACAGCAGTGACATGCGAGCGCAAGCGGATATGTGGCTTTCTCCCCCCCTTCTAACCGACACCAGCCATATATCGCTTTCTGGAAAGCCATTTATCGTCGTCACGCTTCAGGATAACAAGTACACACCGAAAGTCCATTAATTGAGATCATTTGCAACAACTTCAGCATGGGGGGGGGACAAACTGAATTATCTTGGCTACCTTTGTTTTGGCAGAGACAAACAAACTGCGCAGAGTAACAGAACATTGGTTTATGCAACTTTATTGAGGAAAGTAAAATAAAAACCCATAACTAGCTGAGCTATTAGTTGACCAGTGAACCGTTGAGAGCTTTGCATTATATATTCAGTGCTACAAGAGAACGGTGTTGTGGATTGATGAACCAGTAACTCAAGTCTAAAAAACAAAAAGCAAACGGACAAAATGAATACAAAACTAATTTGACCCTAAAGGGGGAGTACATCCCAAACTTCCTTTTCTCAGCGGAACATAAACTGGTTATTTATTAACATGCATAAAATACGGCATTTCCACTTTAACTGCTGACGCTTATACACTCTACGGCAATTCTCCAACCAAGCTGTCAGTTATGAGCATAAAATACATTTTAACAGACCTCAGATCTCTAACACTATCTGAAAAGCTTACAAAAATATGGAGGCCATCCCAGCAATGAGGTGATCCTGAAGATAGAGGGGTGGCAGTGCTCCGAGAATCCATGCTTCCCCTGGTACCTTTAGCTTGTGTAAGAGGGACCCTTGTGGTCTCATAACCGAGCGATCTTGGAGGTCTGTTGGCGCTTGGCAGACGCATGCTCCAATTTGAGCTCAGGCCCGAGGGTGCCTTCCGGATTAGAACCAACTTTTACTAATGCAAAAGAGGGGGGAAAAACAGCTGGTCTTGTCCAAAGCTGAAAACGCCATCTTCTTTTAAGAGCATGTGAATGAATATGGGGGGAGCAAATAAACAAACAATAAAAGTAAATCGATATGGTCTGATACAAGAGCAGCAAAGAATAAAATAACAGTAATTTAAAGTTTATTCCAGCTATAATAGGTGTTGTCCAGACTTCTGTAAGGTAGCATCACATTGCATACTTCTGAGTCCATTCTCGGGCTATTCTGTTGTACCTGTGGCGAGGGGAAAAGTGTACGCATCGTTAAAAGGAACAACAGGGTGCCCTTTGTGCACACACGTTCACAACACCAGCATCAAATCTGCTGGCAGGACAGCCGAGCAAAGCGTGCCGTAGAAGAGACCAGACGGCGCGGGAAGCAGCGTGAACGTCAGCGGTTTAGTCAAGCAAGTCGAAAACAAATCACATCTAAGACGTTCCACCCGGACACGAGTCGGTCACGGGTTCGGCACAATGGCTTCAACGGCTGTCAATCCTGACATTTACTCCTAGGACACTGACGCTATGGGCTACGCATGCTTTGATTTAGCAGTAAAAATGTCGTTTGTTGAAATCTCAATGGAAATGAACCTCGATGAGTAAAAAAGCGTCAGCCTACACAACACTGACAGTGGAACAGTTTCTATATTAGGACAAACATTCCCACAAACATTTGACATTCAGAGCAAATTCTCCAGAATGACGTAACAGACAATGGAGGATATTTCTTGTCAAAACTAAATGTATATATAAATTTGAACACAAATATAATGTTTTAATAACTCCTAAATATAATAAATAATTCAGTCACTGATAACATTAGCCAACTTTTTACTTTTACAACTAATCCAAGAACTGGCAAATAATTCTCACCAAACGTGTTGCCTGAAACTATATTTCCAACCATAAATCCGCAGTTATTTTTTAAAAATTTAAACACAAAACCGACCCAACTGGAAAAGGTGACATTATGAAAAACATTTCAACATTACTATATAAATGTATTCTGTTTTTACTTATTCCTTTGTTTAGTTTTGACAGGAAACATTTTCTGTAAAGTTGAGTTGCAAAACAAGACATGTAGATTAGCGTTGATGGTTTCCTTTAGTAATTTCACCCTAAAAAATTTCTCAAAGGGAAGGTTGCTGAAATAAGAATCACACCGGAGCATAAAAACCAAACTGCCAAAACATGTCGCAGTCACGGTAGGTTACAAGGACAGACCACTCCTTTCCATTATTACCACAGCAAACGCATCGGATGGGTGAAACGGATCACTCCCGGCGGACACACAAATGCTGCCCAAAGCCGTATCTCACCGCCACACGGCCAGGTTAATGAAGTCCGGCTGAGTTAAAAGTAAGCGGTCTCCCACATGCTGCTGGGCACCTTACCCTAAAGCATTGCATATTTCTCTGTCCACTCTCTCGCTAGCCTGTTATACCTAGCGAGGCAAAGCAGTCCAGAGTTAGAGCTCTGACCCCATCCCTCGTCGACTGGACACACGCTTTAAAACAAGTCCTTACCTCTTCCTTTGCAGCCAGTGTACATTTTGAACTAGGTGCATCATTTAAAACAGCAATGTGTAGAGTTAGCAGCTGAACCAACGCTGCTGCCTGGCGGCGTGCCTTTGCTGAACAGAATGAATTAATACTCACTTTTCATTATCTGTTTTGTAGATGCGTGCGATCTCTGGCACTAACGGGTCGTCTGGGTTTGGGTCACATAAAAGTGAACAAATGGAGAGAAGAACTGCAGAGGAAGGGAGTCGGAGGATCAAGTCATTTCCAAGTGGTTTGCTCACGTCTCACAACACGCGGACGCTAGTGGGAAAAACGTACAGGCTTATCTGGAGAACTATCTTACCTTTAGAAATAGTTAAAGCAGGTGACCACTGAGACCTTAAAATATCAAGACAGATGCTACCATTACTGTTAATATTTGGGTGATAAATTCTTGTCGTAAACGCGACCTAGAAGGGGAACAAAAAATGAAGAAACACGTAAGCATGTACAAGGATTTAACTGAGGTACGCATGATTACATTTAAAAACAAAACCACAATCCAGAATGGCCTTTCCCCTTGTAGAGTCGTAAGGGCCAAATATACGACTTGTATATATATATATATATAATATACGACTTGTAGAGTCGTAAGGGCCAAATATACGACTTGTATATATATATATAATATACGACTTGTAGAGTCGTAAGGGCCAAATATTCGTCACGTTGTTTCAGGCTTCAAAAACTCACTTACTCCCCGACTTCATCAAAACCTTTTGCCATCGGAATCACTCAGGTTTGACCAAACCCTGGTGCGTGCACCGCTTTTGAAACTTGTGCAAGGCAGCCATCACAAGTAAACAGTCACGCCCCTCAGATTTTCTCATTTCCAAGTTAACTCAAAGCACGGTCACTTCCGTGACCAATCACAAAACCCCTGTTCCTTCTATTATGCGTTTGCATTTTCCACCTTTCTCACCAGCACAGAACAAAACGAGAAGATCACACAAGCCATATATGAACACTGAATCCAAGTGCAAAAAGCTTTTCACTTTACAAACATGGGTTCTTCCTGGATTTAATTTCGAAGTGTGTGCAAGAGAAACGTAGGGGAACAAAACTCTACAGAGAAGTAGAGGGCCAGTGTAGAACTGTTGCTTCTTGGCATTGTACAGGTGACTTTCAACAGGCCCTGATAAGGAGTGGGTGACACTTATTTGTTCCTTCACACTTGGCTCTCAGATCAGCAATACCGTTAATAAGCCAGCGGCCATCTGCCTGGTAGAGTATTAATACCGTTATTTATGCAGAAATGGAACAGGAGTGACTAAACCTATCAAACTCCACAAGCTGACAAGTTGCCTTAAATACTTTGCGACTACATCTCATTGATACAAATTCTGAACTTTTTTTGTACCAGTGCACTAAACTATCTTGAAAGGACTGCTACCGAAATAAGAAATAATAATAAGAAAAAAAACTAATAAAACAGTTCTTAGAAAAAGATCGGGAAATGGGGAAAAAAAGCACGCCTGCGTTATCTAAAATCCAACCGTTTTCACTTGACACCATCTACCTCCTCCAACGGACTCTACGAGCAACGTCAGAACCCAGGTATTCGGTTACAGATCGATAGTGATCAGACAAAGGGGGTATTGTTCAGGGAAAAAAGCATCAGGGATAACGGTTAACCACCTGGAGGAGGTCATTAACGACATGGCAGGCCTTGGTTATTTTTGGATAAGGGTGACAAAAAATTATGAGTTATTGTGAATTATGAATATTGGCAATCTCTCACTGCCTCCCTCCCACATCAGATGAAAGAAAAGACAAAGGAAGCCGTACTAACCTTTTAGTAAAAATCTACAGTTGAAGTCAGTTTGAACCCATTTTACGTATAATAAACTCTGGTTTTGCATGCAGTGGAAAACAATGGTATCGACACGGTATACTTGCCTTGGGCGGTTTGAAAGGGTAGTCTGTGGGGAAATGAATTGTCAAGAAGAAAACTCCACCCTGATACGGACTGTCGTTCTGTGAGAGAGGACAACGTCAGACAGAACCAGAACTCTAACCAGTTCCAAAGATGAACAGACTGACAAATACTTACAGGTCCCATGATTGTAGCTTGCCAATGAAACACTAAAAGGAGGAGGGAGGGAAAGAATGGTTAGGCGAGCATCAAAGTACCAGACACTGACTGGGTGGTTTAACTAGAGAGAAAGTGACGGAGCTTACTGTCATCTCCAACTGGTCCTGCAGAACATTGTGCTGGGGGGTCACGGGCCAGGTCGTTCAGTTCCTGCACAGAGAGACACGAGGTGAGGGCAGAAGGACGACTACTACTACTACTACTGTTACACACACACGTGGTCCTGATCCAGGTCCAGTTCATCACTGCATTCTGTACACTGCCAAGTCACTATGTGGAAACGCTAAGGAAAGCCTCCTGACTTCGCTGGTCGCCTACAGGCTTTGGGTAATGTTGAGAGGGACATTGGTGCTAAACCTCTTGTGAGGGTGGTGTGGCCTGCAGCGTGTAAAAGAGACGGCGGATTGAAGGCGACTAGGAACGGAGGACACCAATCACACTTCCTCACCATTCCCTGTGTGGGCCGTAGCAAACCAGCTGCAATGCATTAGCACAATTGGCTTTTCCAAACTTGGGAATTTGTGACGTGTAATTTAAAGAACCTTCAAGTCAGCAAAAAAAAAAGTGAATCAACAATGTCACGCAGAACAGCCAAGAAAGTGGAAATTAATTAATAAAAGACAGCACTCTGATGTACAAACAGTACGAGTTTACCTAACCAATAGCTTCTCTGGACTACATCCTGTAATAACGCTGAGCATTGAAACACGCACTGCACCAAATTAACCCTTTACAGCCAGTACCTAGCCCACACTCAACCTTTCACAAATTTCAACAATCTGGGCCTTTAGTTAAGACAAAGCATAGATGCAAAATCTCTCCAAAGCCATTTCTCGGCACACAAAGTGGTAATTTAAACCAAAATCAGTCTTATTTCCCAAAATGAAACCACCAATTCAATATATATATATATATATATATATATATATTTTTTTTTACAATTGAAACCACAGCCGTTGACAATCCATCCTCGAAGCAATTTGAGAAGCAATTTCCTCAAAGACAGAGAAAACTATGTAAATCAAGCGTAGCCAATGACATATTTATTTAGATTTATATCACGCGGCTTTGCGCCTTCATCAAACTGAGCAGGCTCACAATTACAACGTAAACAGCTGAAGGGACTGAAGACAGATGTGAGACCACCACTGGGTGTGCATTATCCATTGGTTTCAAACATTACCCGTGTCCACGCAGACGCAATATCAATTTAGGCATTCTCTGGAGGCGAGAGAAAAATAATCTAATTTGTGGACAACTTCCGGTGGATAATTAACGAAGGCCTCCTGCTTGGAGAGGACTTACAGGCAACCTATTTTTAACTATGCATTTTGTTTTGGGACTTGGTGGTGTGAGGTGTGCTGCACTTGTGACACTTAGAACTGGGTTAGGGTTAGGGTTTTCAACCGCTATGGAAAGGGGGGAGTCCGTTAGTGAAAACATACTCCAACACCCCACGTCCCGAGTGATGCAGTGGTGTGCGTTTGGGATAGGGTTAGGGTTTTCAACCGCTATGGAAAGGGAGGAGTCCGTTAGTGAAAACATACTTCAACACCCCACGTCCCGAGTGATGCAGTGGTGTGCGTTTGGGATAGGGTTAGGGTTTTCAACCGCTATGGAAAGGTCTGCCCTTTTTTGGGGGAGTCCGTTAGTGAAAACATACTCCAACACCCCACGTCCCGAGTGATGCAGTGGTGTGCGTTTGGACACATAGGGCTCAACCCTTCTGTTTCGCAGGCACAGTTTTGGCCCCTCCAACCCAGGTATTTTTTGGTGGATGATGTAGCCAAGAGTCGGTGTTTAAAAGTGCACTCTTAAACACTCCAGCAATTCCTGTAAGACCAACTGAACAAAGTGAATTTAATGGATGGTAATTGCTAACCCTGGGGTGGTTATTTTCCAGAATAAATGTTTCAGGAAAGCGGGGTTTAAAACCTAGATTCTTTCACTACATCGTTTATTTTGTATAACATATTGAAAATAACCTGATATTGAAAATTAGGCTACTCCAGTTTAGTAAATAGCTGGCCAACTGACCCATAGTTTGAAGCCGTTACATATTGCTGCCGAGTTTACATTTGAATGCACCCAGAGAGAATTTGTGATAATTCCCACTTAAAAGCCATCAAGTTGTTTTTGACATGCATTACGAATAGTATTTGATTTGCTTTCCCTTTGCACACTAGTGTAATACAGGTTAGTGCTCTTAACGAAACATGATGTATTGTGGGTAAAGCATCAATTCATCATTTAAAAGCACTCTTATTACACTCTTACTATACAATTAATAAAATCTGGTTCGGTTTTGCAAAAACATGGTTTCGAATTTATTTTTAATTTGTTTCAGAGGCAGCATAGGGTTTAATACAATTTATTTCACATTTATGAGGATCTACGCATCATTGTATTTTGAGGAAAAAAATGGCGAGCCTTGGAGATTTCATATTTACAATGGTGTGCATTGGGACAAAAAAGTTTGAGAACCACCGAGTACAAACTACTGTAGGTTAAACACTTCCTATGTTAACAAAGACAACCTAACATCCCAATTTCACTCCCAAAAGCAAAAGCACATGGAATCTAAATTACAATAATCTTCCTGCTAAACTGATTTCAAAGGAAGATATATGCCAAATACTACCTGGAAATCTAGTTTCAAACTGGAGTACCGATTAATGACCTAAAGCTCTAATTGCATAAAACGAAAGGGAATAGTTGACGTTTAATAAGGAAACAGACTGGTACTGGCATGGGCCCACCGGGACAAGTAGTAGCTATTCCTCCAACTCCATAAAGAAATTACATAAGTAATCAGTCCAGGCAAGGCGATATGCAAAATGTCAACCTAACCTGAAAAAAGTTTAATACTGTATTTAGTGACAATTCACACGTTCATCCATATCTGCCACAAGCAAGCGCTTTTAGAATCAAATTCTTCTTTCCACCACTTACCCACCAAGCTGGAATTTTAATGAATATTGAGTATATTTGAGTATTTGTACACCGGTACTAATTTTGCATAACTTTTGCTGATTACTTAATCTGGAATAAAATGGTCGCCAAGTGCAACAACACGCAGGTTAGCCCCTTGACAGCTTCTGCAATCTCCCAACAAATGTCAGTAAATTTTGGTCCCTGCCAAGGCGACACCCATGTCTCTTAGAGATTATTATTATTATTATTATTATTATTCTGTCTTGTTGCTGTATTGTGTGCTCTGGAAGCCTCTGTCACCAAGAAAAATTCCTTGTATGTGCAAGCAATAAAGCTAATTCTTCTACTTAGATAAGTGACATATCGCACTGAAGGAATGAAACTGGAGAGAAACTGCTGTGGAACTTAAGGTTTCTAATAAGTAAATATTTTTGCCAACAACGAAGCAGATACTCTGTGTGGTCTCAATGTCTACAGTTACTCGCATTCGACATACCTCAAATCCTTACGGTATTCTTGCGTTTCCAATTTAATTAAAACACAAGGATGGATGCGTGTAGGTGTGAGAGAATTTATTCAGATTACGTTGTTACTTATTTAAACCAATGACAAACTTGAAGTAGCATACTATTCGACTCCAATAGTATCTAGTATTCTAGTTCAAAAGTGAAACACTCGTTCGCAGTAGAATGACATAAGTTTAGTTCACAAACGACAACCGCTTCCAATCTTGAGTTGATGATTCTCCTGAATGTCTACGATTCCCAAATGAAAACAGGCTGTGTAAAAAAAATTGTGTAGTTCGCAATTCCTGATCTACAATTAGAAATCGTATCTGGACGTATGGCGAGGAGTCTCCGATTGCAAAAATCGTGCAGTGTGAACCCGCCTTAACTTGCTGACTGCCCCTACTCAAAACGAACCCACTGAAATGGCACACAACCGCTTTAGCAGGTAGCCTTACCTTAACCTTTACGTATGACTGGCAGCACTATCGAGGGACTTTGTAAATACGAGGTTACCCAACATACCAAAGTAGTAACATGTATAAATATCAAGCGGCTATCATATTCCAAAACGTAGTTACATGCCGCCATTATACACAAGTACCAAGCCATGTTCGCCCTAAAACGGCGACGGAGAGCAACACATTCCCGGTACGTCAAACATGCTAGCAAAACGTCAGGCTACATACCGGCTAAGATAGTCAGTTCGCTAAACTAACTAATCAGCTACCACTTATACGAGTTAGCTGGCCAAACATAAAACAGGCCTACTCTTTGCTTAGTATGCAAATAAAACATACAATAAAAAAATCTAACAAATGTGTCGGGAAGGCATTAACATTTACCTTGTGAATTCGTTTCAGCGCCATGCCGTCTCACTGAGGCCGGGGTTGCCGAGGAAAGGGTAACGTTAGCTCGCTAGCCAGCCAGCTAGGTGCAGCTAGCTAATCTGTTCCAAGTAAAAATAGCCAGGAATTATAATAAGAACAGTCTGATGCAGTTTAATGATGACCCAGAACGGTTAACTATATATATAATCACTAGTCACTGGGTTTAGTTTTCTTGGTTTTCTACTCAATGTATTTGGATTCTTTCACAGGCAACAAGCTAACTAGCGTCCCAGCCTCTTTAGCTTCTCGGTCCCTCGTCACCACCGTCTCGTCTTCTCCGCAGTTACACCACAAGATGTCTGCCTTCGCCGGAACTACATACTTTGTCAGACGGCCTGGCCTCATATCAATCCGCCCCGTTGCACCACGAAGTCAAAAAGCAGATACTTAATGTGGAAGAAATATACAGAAACACGAAATACTCGTCTGGAAATGAAAATTGAAATGGTTGATTATTGTTTGTCTCGTTACTTATTGCTTTCTTTTTCCTGTAGCTCGTGTGCTGTATTTATTTCAACTTTCATTTAGAATACCACCAGTAATATTTAGTGTGTTTAATAGAAGTAGACGTTTGGTTCTAACATTATTGTCTAGTTACCGAGAGATGTGCTACTTGTGAGAAATGTGTTATTAAAGGAGGAGCAGCTATAATCAAAGACCTAATGCAAAGCTCCTGTCTGAATCAGATATGGCCTCGGTCTTAATACCTGACAAAGGTATACTCGTCTCAAAGTTGATCTTGCGGCTGAAAAATCTCTGGAAGAGAATACAAGCTTTGATTTACATGAAAACTGCAGATGGACTGGCAATCTTCTGGCAATAAGTCCAAAAAGTTCCCACAATATCACACCTCCCCAAACTAGAAAAGGGACAATATTGTTGTTATCAATATATGTTCCGCGTTATTATTACATTACCTTCAGCTGTACATTTTAACACACAACTCTACGGGTTTGTTTCGTTTCTCTCTGTGTTGTCAACAGCTGTTGTGCCTGCTGCAATGAATAAAATGTTTGGAATATAATTTCAAATATAACTCCAGTATGATGATTCTCTTAAAGCCGGAAATTTACAACACCTACATTTGGTATCGTAATTGTCACGATCATACATGCAGCTTTTATGTAAGCCTACCATTTATAAACGGAATACTAATAATAATAAACGGTTAAAGTTGCACTGTAATAATCAATATATACCGTTTGGAAGACTCGATCTCTTGCCTGAAAACGTCTCAAGTGTGTAAGTCATATTCTCTTTTAAAGTCTATAGAGAACATTGGGGAGTAAATTAAAGGGAATAGATGCAACAAACATCAAAGAAGAGATGGAACTAAAAATTGGTTCACTTGACTTTGTCCTCATTGATGCCAGGGAAAATTCCCCCATGTTTTGCATAGAAGCATAGTATGCAGAGACAGTATGTGATAAGTCCAGGATAATTGTATCATTGAGCAAGTTATTTCACCTGAATTGCTTCAGTAAATATCCTGCTGTATATGTGGACACATGTAGAAATTGTAAGCAGATATTTTGATGAAAATGTTCCTTGTCAGGCTCTGAATGGCGGATTAAGCGCAATAAAATTCCGGTTTGCATATTATTATTATTGTCAATATTAATTATCCTTAATATTTTAATTTTGGTGTTATATGCTTTGGAAATGCAAAACTTTTGAAACCTGACACAAAACTTTGGGCTTGTACAAGTCTGACCCTGTTTTCTGCTTCAGTAAAGAAAATGTATTTTAACTGAAAATTATATGTAGTAAATTATGTTTTAATCTTCAAGATTTAATATTTATTTTGGTTTGGTTCAGTTGTCTAACCCTCTTCACTAGTTTATGGAAGGCATAGTCTGAGAAAGAGAATAGGATGAAAAATAATTGTATGGAATCGTCATTAACGTTCGCTGGTTCTCAAAGGTGTACATTGTCATCTGTTGCCCCCCGATGGACAAACAAAGACACTGCCATTCAAGTAGGAACGGCTCAAGCCTGCAGCAAGTGGGCGTTTCTTTATATGCCGGAATTTCTGGAATCACCGAACCAGCTGGCACTTAATCCCAGTACAATAGATTAAGGTAGTTTAAAAACATAAGAATCTGTACGTTTGTATTGTTGCTGAGTATGCACTCATTCAAGGAGGCCACATTTCTTTAAAGGGGCCTGTAAGTAATAAATCTCAGCAAAAACTATCAGGGTTCCCTCAGTTTTACAGATAATGATAACAGCGTCTTTAAAATGCACAGCAAAAACAGTGTGAATCAAGCAGGAGCTGCATCGACCTCAAAAAAATGAAAAAGTTAAAATAAAAAAAATTCACAGCAAAAACGATGCATTTCCGGCAACGACTGCCGACCGAATTTTCTAAAGGTGGCACCTGTAGTGTTTATGGAAAATACCACCATTTAACAAAATACCACCATTGTGGCACACATAATGGTGATACGGAGCTTGTTCTGCCCGAGAGTGATCAGACACAGGACAACTGAATGCCATTCGTTATTGGGGATGCTTGTGAATGTAAAAAAATAAATCCCTCCCCAGACAGGCCTGCTGACTCTCTAAGTTTTTGTATAGTTAAAACCCGATGTACACAGGATATTTACCATTGGTTTTACACTAACACTTTGCAGGAACAAAATTGTTTTTAATGAGACATAAGTTAAGTTAATTAAAAGAAAAAAAACAGACATTTGTTGGTTACAATAAGTATTACCCCATGTTGCTATGAAACCCCCTTAATAAGCTCTGTTGCAGCCAATTGCCTTCTGGAGTCACTTTGTTAGTTGAAAGGGGCCCACCTATAGACCATACTGCTATCCCTGAAACTCTCAAGCACAGGATTAAGTCAGTGTTTATTGTAATATGATTTTAGGGTAAGCTTTGGCACAGGGGAAAAATACATTTGTGTGTATAAACAATTGTATATTACAAAACATTCCTATCTTAAGAGGGTAGATTAGTTTTCCTTCTTAATTTTTAGGATTTTTTAGGAATCTGTTTTCTGTCATAAGGATTTTCCTAAACGGACAGAATTCCTGTCTCTAAAATAAGATTAGGCAATTAAGATTTTTCTCTGACATGCACCCAGCTCTTTATTGCAGTTTACATTTAACGGTGTCAAGCATTATTCTTGCAGCAGCAGCAATTAAACAGACCAATACAAAATACACTCCGTTGCACGTGGGGCATGTCTGGTTTAAAAGTGGCCAGAGACAGAGACACAAGGAGGGGATGTGCCTTATTTGGCCTTCTTGTAGAAAAAAAACTCCATAAAACTCCTTTTACAGGGAAACGCAAAATAAATACATTTGGGCCATTTGCCCATGCAATTATATTATATGTTTTGGTCAAGAATATATATTTGTATATCGTTATATATTTATCCATGGATATACAAATAATATATAGATAGATAGATAGAGATATGAGACATTTCACTCAGTAGAGTCCAGATTAATTTTGGTAATTTACTGAAGGATCAAACTTTCATTGAATCAGAATAACATCAATTTTTGGCGGTATGGTTCGGTTTCACAATTCTCTCCGCCTGAAAGCATGATTTAATGAAACGACAAGCAAGCAATGACTATAGGATAAAGTTCAAACAAACTGTGGATTGTACATCGGGAGGTGTGGATAACAGCTGGCCATTTCTCAGAAAACCATTCGGTGTTGCAGAATCCCCCAAAACCAGCAGATGGAGCAGCACCAGTGTAGAAGTGGAGATCTACATCATTGTAAAAAAACGAAAACAAGAGACCATTCCAGTGATCGCGTAACAAAGCCCGCAAACGTAGGTTAGATCGACAGCCTTCCTCCAAAACCAATACATCGTTCAAATTAGGTAGGGGTTTCACCGAATCCAGCAGCCTTGAGATGAACGAGTGCCCATGAGTGCCCGTGAGTGCCCGTGAGTGCCCGTAGGTGCCCGTGAGTGCCCGTGAGTGCCCGTGAGTGCCCGTGGAAAAGGCCAGATGAGCCAACAAAGACAAAAGTTCACGCTTATCAAGAGGAGAAGGAGGACAGTGAATACAGTTTTTTCAATGGAGCTCGCAGGCGTGGAGCCCACCCTGGTCCTTGGGCATAGACCCGCTTTGTAATCGACAGAGCCACAGCCAGAACAGGAGAGGGCACGATGCCCAGTGAAATTTCCACCAATAATCCCAAGATAAACTATAGACCAATCCGTACATATGTAGCCGCTTTCAATCAAAATAATATCTGTGATACTCTTAGAAGAGAGATCCCATAAGAGTGCCAGATCTGAGATGATTGCCAAAGAATCATCCAGTTCAACGTTCCTGGCGCCGTTGTGCGAGGAGGGTCGATGACAAGAGGTTTGATGACATCTTCAATCGCCTTTAAAAAAAAAAAAAAGGGTCATTGTGGGTTAAGTCAGGTGAAGCCTGGACTTTCTTTCGTGTGCAGAAAGTGAAGGATCGTTGAAACAGGCGAATCTTTAGTGTTGGGTTGATCTTTTTTTTTGCAGAACTGGGGCAGGGCACCCAGGTTAACAAAGCTGGCTATGGGCTCATTCCCAGCGACGAGATACCCGGAACCACTAGGGGTGAAGCCAACGCCAAGTCACCGTACTCACTGGAATCCGAAAAATCTGCCATATTGACAAACAGCAACAATGCAATTCCATGACATGCATCACTGAAACCTGCAGATGAAGTAAATGCAGCTGTGTATTCCGGTATTTAAAAGGACTGTCCAATCACGGGCCAAGAAAAGAAATGGTCCGTGTAGCCATGATGTGGCCAAGCTGATTGGCTCCCATAAACGTGGCGAGCACTGGGACTCTGATGCCTGAACTTTCTTCGCCATTTTAAGTGTATAAAGTTAATCTAGCAAGTCGTTAGATATGCAAAGAACATTCAGGACAGGAAACTAGGTCACCAACATCTGATGAGTTTTTTTTCCCCCAGCCTCAACCCTGTAGTGGCGTTTAATTCTCAAAAGCGTTAGATTGCGAGAGCTAGGCTCTGAAATGAGTGTCCATGACTGAAGGACCTCTGGGTGCGTGTTTCTCTCCCGGAAGAGGGAGCTGTTCCACATCTCGTGCTTTCAGTCCGGTTACCCCCATGTGTCCTGCCTCCAGGGAATTAACCGTTCTTACTTTAAAAAAATGAATTACAGTGAATAATAAATTATCTTATGCAACAAACACATAAATCACAGTGTTTGAAATTGTTTTTTGGAATAGTCCAAACATTCCATATAAGATTTTTTGGGCTTGGTTGATTTACACATGCTTTCCTGCTTTTTTCCCGGGAACCTTTTGATAAATGTTTACTGAGAGTATTTAACACCTATGAATATGCCAGCACTTTTGGGTACTTTGGCATTGACTTAGTATCCTTCAGTTTCTTTTCATCCACATCTAATTAAGATCTACTGACACATTTGTAAAGGACTTCTTTGGTGTGCCGGCAGAAAGGAGCACGGAGATCCTGAACAGCGCTCCAGGACAATATTTCGTCTGCAGATCGCCACCGATCTATAGGATACGGAATAAAGGTTTGTGACAGAAGGGATCTGATCTCTGTCTGTGAATGGTCGCCCATCTATCCTTTATCACTGCAATGCACCGTTGGGCACGCGTCTTGTCGTAAACCACCAATCATAAACAAAAAACAGGACTGGGCAGGCTGCAGAGAAGGCATGGCGTGTTTTCCTTCCCTCGATAAAATCCTGTTCGATGGCCAGCTTTTAGCATAGCCGGCTCAGCTGTCACATTTCCATACTCACTTTTTTATCCGTTTTTCTGAAAAAAATAAAAATAATTTTTGTCGCAAATGCACTGCATACTGAGATGCAGAAATGCAAATAAAACTATATTCGCAGATATCAACACCACTCAATGTTCGTGTAATTAATTGCACGTATTGTGTTTTTAGACAAAAAATTTCATGCGTTATCTTAATTGTCTGTTGCTGTTAAGAGGCTTGGGAAGCACCGTGCTCAGACGGTGGTATAAACATTTTCAAAATGCATGACGGCCCAGGTTCAAAACGGGCACCAGCAGCAGGCATAGTCAACCGGTTCCGGTGGCGTCTTCAACGCAAGATCTAATTTCCCTGAGCTTATTCTCTGCAGTGCACAACCAGAGCTCTTTGTTCGCTAACTGTTACTTAGCTTCTATTATTATTACATGTGGGGATGGGCCTCTAATTGTAGTGAGTGTCTTGATGGGAGGTTTTAAGCACCTGACTGAAGTCAAGCCAGATGAGCTTTCTCACATGGTTCAGTAGAACTGCCATTGGTCGCTCAGACCCCGATGTATAAATTCCCCCAATCCTTGGGCCACCCCAGCAAACTTATCTTAGTTACTCAAAGTTCCATGATAAAATGGAAAATCTTTATTTTTTTTTTTGTATGGCGTGAACTGTAAAATTGTATGTTAACTCGCGTGTAGGGCTTCTGGAATTCGGGATGAAACAAGGTAAAATAAAGAAGCCATTTCAACAACCACCAGAAACACCAACAGCTGAAGGCACCAACAATGTGCAATTTTTAATGTATACAAAAAAAACACAATTACTAAGAGTTTGACAGAAACAGAAACATTATTCCACCACTTGAACAAGTAGATATGACCTCTACAAAAATATCTGCATAACTAGCCGTTCAGTTGCACAGGCAAGCAAACAACTTTCCAACCCGTTTGTTTCTGTCTCATCTGGAACATAAGCTGAGATTTGTCAATAGCTGCTGCCTTGTGCCCTGCTACACATGCTTTCAAAACATGCAAACTACGTGTCCGCAAATTTTATATGTAATATTGAAGAAGATCAAATATAAACCTATGCAGGATACACAACCTTCTAACGTTTTGAGTAAAAATGGGTATTAGCGGGTTAGTTGAACATATTTTAAATGAATTTGCTCATAAAGATTAACAAAAATAAACAGGAATATAGTGTAACCCTTTAGAAAATAATTGTATCCTTTAACCATGAACATCATTTTTTCTCACTTGTTTGCAATAAAACTAGAATGGGAGAATCCTTAAATGTATGGAACAAAACCTGCTCAAGGTCTGAATATCATTGAAGCTACATGGGACTATTAGAAAAGAGAAAAAGAACGCTATTCCACTGTCTTACATTATGTTCATGTGAATGTTAGGTAATAAGTTATGTTAGCATTTTACTTAAATTTTCCTTTATCAGACTTTTTCTTTTTTTCTCTTTTGTGAACCTAGAGGTACATGTAAGTCTTTGGATGATGGTGGGATACCATTATGTCTTCTGTTTCCTAATTAAGGCTTTTAAGCTATACGCACCTGCGCAGGCTTTCAAATAAAGATCACTTCCTAGCAGAATTGGAGTCCTCTTCTCTTCCTGCAGGTTAAGTTTAAAAAAAAAAAAAAAAACACTACAGGCGATCCAAGACCACACAGTTTGTGTGTACAGATGGTCTGATTCGGCAACGTCTGCCACAAAAAGTTAACCACTTAAAAAAAAAGTTGTGGACTTTTCACACACTTGTATTTTTTCTTAATTTGTTTTTCTTTCAATTTTCTGTCGTGTGTTCAGGCGGGCTCCAGCCACTGAATGACAGCCAAACTGGACTTAGCCGTCATGTTTCCTTGTTTAGTTTAAACCGGAAATCCATGTCGCACTGCAGCCCGGGGTGACAATGCCTATATAAATATGAAACGAACATCGAGTATATATATGCACACACAGACACACGCCAATGCTGAGCATCGAGACACGCACACGCACACACGCACACACACCAAATTGCATCACTAGTCACATTCAGGCAAGATATGTTTTCCCATAGTTGAACCTTTAATAAATACACATGGACCATCTTAGAATATAGGGGTTACACCTTACACCCCTCAATGTCACCCCTCTAAGTAGAATCCCGTGGTAGGTGGCCCAGACAGTTCAGGAATTTGTCTACAAGGGGAAACCTCAGTGAGAAGGGTTGTATCATAAGAAGCACTGAAGAACGTGTTGGTAAGGAGAGTGTCCCAGGGACCCCCCGCCTCACCCACCACCAAGGGAGGGGCAGTAATCCTTGGACTTTGTGGCATTGTTTACGCCAGTGGTGGTCTAGGGCAAGCGGCAAGCGGAATCTACCTTGCAGACCTCCCCTGTGTGCTGCTAAGCCCGGTCTTTGTCCTCCCTGCCAGGACGGCGCACCGCAAATCTGGCTGAGAGTGAGCAACTGCGTGTGCTTGCATGCATGGGGGAGAGCCACACCTCTGTTTATTCGCCGTCTTCCTCAGGCTGGTGGCTGTGTTTGTAAAACTTGTTCAAAACAAAGGTTGAGAGGTGGTAATTATGTTCCAGGAAGAATCTCATCGTCCTCAGTGTCATTTCTCATTCAGTGTTTTCCAGGGCCGTACCATGTGAGTTTAGGTGGAATTAATAATGTGTCCTATGTGTTTCCATATGAGAGATAAAAAGTGAGTATTTTCAGCATTTTTCTCATTCAGCTTCAGATGA
The DNA here is from genome assembly GCA_025775065.1 of Hiodon alosoides. Taxonomy (NCBI): domain Eukaryota; kingdom Metazoa; phylum Chordata; class Actinopteri; order Hiodontiformes; family Hiodontidae; genus Hiodon; species Hiodon alosoides. The sequence continues at coordinate 15,523 of JAOYSI010013979.1, read as the reverse complement.
CCACAGCAGTTGAGTTTCTCATTAAGTTCTCATATCAGGAAGAAAGAGTCAGTTTAAAGCTTTATTCTCTTGTTCATAGCAAGATATAGACACACGTTGATGCATGGTAGCTGAAGGTTAAAGTATTTGCATCCAACTCTGTTTGTAACCCTGGTTTATAATTGGCCAGAGAGGCGGTTGGAGGACTTTCACCTTGTATTCAGCAAACTCCTAGCAAAGGCCTAGTGCCAGGGTTTGTGGGCGTGGCCTGGGCTTGTCCCTAGGCCTAGTCCCAGGGCTTGTGGGCGTGGCCTGGGCTAGTCTCCAGGGCTTGCGGGCGTGGCTCCTTGATGCCTGCCACAATCATGATCTTAATTACTGGCCCAAAACAAAATATGCCAAGATGATATATTTTAGAGCACGTTCATCTTTCAATTAATTTGCATACACAAGTTTTCCACCAGGCTTTTTCTGAAGGATACAACAGGGATTCTAAGTAATTTCTGCCTGCAACCTTCTGGACACAACTCATTTGTCCTGCCCTTAGTCCTGTCTTGTTCCTAAACAAGTTTAGGTCCTTAACAACGCACCTTCTTTTTAAATTTGATGTTGCTGTGTCTACGTCAGGTGCCATCAACTTTACTCTGATACTGAAAGTGTTGATTTTACACCATGATTTTAGGCCACGCAGTCTGCAAAAGTTGTTCCGCAATTAGTTGAGGAGAAGCTTTAATTTCACTGTGGAGGTGTAATAACGAATTGTATATTTGTTAAAAATTGTTCTTTTCAGTTATTCTGGAATCGCTTATTTGAAAATGCCCAGTAACACTAAAGTTTATTTCATGAAGATCATGTAAGCCTTGACTCAGTTTTGTTTTATAGCAAAAGTAGTGAAAAGTATATAAAATAAAGTAAACAAAACAATGTCTTTATTCGAGCAATGCCTTGCTTTTAAGTTCAGCTATTTTGAAGGCGTTTCCTTTATTTTAATCAAACATACATCAAAGGACGACGCTTGTTAGCCGCTTCGTTCGTAGTGAGTGAGTAAAACATCAGCAGCAGATTTATACCGCGAATAGCATTAAATAATTGTCGTAAAAACTACAATCGGAACGCTACACACATCTATTTTCAGCACAGAATGTCTGAAGAGTTCGACCGTGAAACCAGCCTTTGCCATTGTTGAATCCCTGATTATAACAAGATCAACCACTGAAGATCAACCACTCCATTTTAACAACTGCTGCCATGTGATGAACTACTTATCAATAAAGTTCTCACACAGAGAAGGCTATGTGCAATTGAGATCCTCAGTTGTTACCAGACGATCATATAGTCTACCAGGTGAGTGTTAGTAATTGACGTAAGTTACAATAGGTGACGGGGAAACTTAATGATTAGAAGAGGTAATTTACAGCTGTGCGTACATGTTGGCATGAAATAATGTGTCGAAATGGTTGCATTTCATCACTCAGTTTATTTTGTATTAAGAGTTGGTTTTTTGGAGTTTTTCTCCATTAATGTAAACAATGTTACGACTAATTTGTTCAACATAGTTACAGTTGTCAAGGGGAAAGGTGCCCCAGTTGCAGATCTGTCTGTCTGCGATGTTTACGTTGGAATTTGACGATTCCACTCACCGCGGGCGTTATTATGGCTAGACAAGTCAATCGTCGATAGCTGTCACTTGCGAGATGAACAGACGGCCCATCTGCATCTTCTCTCTGCCAAAAGCACGTCGCAGCCCTGGACGGCTGTGGGTGGTACATCACTATATCACTCTCCTGCCTGATAAGAAGTTAATTTTTTAATTAAAGCCCTGGAGTCAGCTCCCATTCAAGGTGCTTCACCAACGTGACGGTTCTGTGATCTGGATTCACTCGAAGCCCACCTGTTAGCCTCAGGCGCTCTCCGTTGGGAGAAATGAACTCCTGCAGATGTAAATAATGCCAATAACGCAACTGGAAAAAGATATATGTGAATAACGTGGCACTTACTATCACTTTGTTCTGGAAAACAATGGGAGGATTGTGTTGCATTTTGTCTTGCCTACTTTTGTGTGATGTAATGACCTTAAGCATTTTTATTTTTGTGTGGTTGCCATGCCGATTTCATGGTAACGTCAATACAAAGTTACATTCATGCTTTTGTCAGTTGTCCTGTCTGTTTGATGGAGCTTTATCAGAAGGGGAATGTTATATAAGATGATTTCCACCACATGCCACCAAATCTCCAAATCACACACATTATTTGATTTTGTAGTAGGCAAAAAATGAACAGCAAAATTACGTTTGTGAAGAAGGCCTGGAATTCAGAGGCCCTTGTCAAAAGATCACATATCACAATATTTTATGCTGTTATTATACATTATTACAATTTCGATACTTGTCCAAACAGCATTACGATACAACGGGCGTCTCATAACGTGGATTTAGTCTGGTTAATTGCGGATACCAGCATTTTAACGACACAGGGTTACAGTCAGCAATGGTCTGGTTGGACTAATTTGTTTCCCACATTAATAGTTCTCAGGAGGCAAACTGGCCATACGCATCTGGAGAACTAGCTCTGACCTCAGGTTCTGCTGTCTCATTCCAACATAATGCACAATACAAGCATGGAGACAACGCCAATGAGGTTTTGTCACCACTTCATTGGGAATTAGTGAATCAATGCATTAGTTATAGTAATTTATTTTCTTAAAATCTCCCATATGGAGGCCCAAATGATGTAGGTCCTGGTGCTTTAGCCGTTCGATTTGCCCTGGGTTAACGGTGTTCATTCACAAGTGACCACGCTCCTGACAGCTTCAACGGCAGTGTCAACATCTGACCATTTTGGAGGCTGCCAGTTTATGCAAAGCTGTCCGGACCAGCCGAAGACAAACGAGAGGTTGGTCAGGTTTGACACCAGCCTTGGCCATGCATTCACAGACGCACCTAAGTGCCACATCGCTGCAGAGGGATTTGTTCAGCACAATGATCGACAAAACTGCAGACTGACCTGACTGTCACTTCAGACAAATGCATGGTCGCAATGCTGCATGTACTCTCTTCAGATTCCTTAAGTAGAGCAACAAATTCACATTACAACCCCGTTGACCGCAGCAGAATATGAGGGGAGTTTTTCGACACTAAAGTCCTTCCTCAGAAACGCGATGATCCAGGATCTCTTTGCTCTGCAGCAGCCTCAGATCGATGTCAACACTGAAGTTCCTCGAACCACAGTCAAGAACTCTGATGGGCAAAGAGGCATAACCTCAACATTTAAGTGTAAATATTTGGCTGCCAACAAAAACTGTCCACATCTAGCGCTTGGATAAGAACGGTAAATACCACAATTGCTATTATGAAACCCAGAATTAGTGCTCACTATTTAATAAAATATACATAATAAAAAATATTTATTCGAGTTTATTGCGGTGAATGTATTAATGTCTATGTGCAGGTTACTGCCGTTAAGTGGTAAACAATGCTGCCGTTGTCATTATTGTGACGGCTGCACACCACGCCTCCTGCTGTGAGTGACAGGAGCATTTAAGACTTCACCGCAGACACAGGAAATTCTACTCCAGTAATGCATCCATCAGCTTCAGGCTGACTGATTTGTAGGCGCTGCCATCCTCTTTCTATGAATTAGTTTAATGTTGTCTTTGAGAATTAAGTTAGATATTGCATCACTTCCATTTTAGGAGACACGGACAAAAAAAATCACTCAATGTGTTCCTTTTGGCACTTGTAAGGTGAAATATTACGGCAGGGTGCACCCAGGACAGGACATCCAGTCCAACACGCGACATTAGGCAGGGTACACCCAGGACAGGACATCCAGTCCAACACGGGACATTAGGCAGGGTGCACCCAGGACAGGACACCCAGTCCAACACAGGACATTAGGCAGGGTACACCCAGGACAGGACACCCTGTCCAACACGGGACATTAGGCAGGGTACACCCAGGACAGGACACCCAGTCCAACACAGGACATTAGGCAGGGTGCACCCAGGACAGGACACCCTGTCCAACACGGGACATTAAGCAGAAAAAAACACACTCACTTGTCTAGTAGATTTTGTTATGGCTGCCCTAATGAAAAGCAATTAATGGGACATTCTTCTGCCATATCTGCAAAACCACAATCCTGAAAATTATGTTGAAGTTGTTTATAGATGGAAACGTGATGAGTGTTTGCAATCAGTGGGATCTTCTTTTCCAGCAAAGACTGACACCAGAGTGTTTCCCAACTTCATAATCTATGTCCATTGTCATCTGGTATGGCCATCAAAACTAACATTAAGTGTTAACACAAACAAGGCTCCATTTGAAACATCACATAACAATCTACAAAACAAAGCTTACTTTACCAACACATTAACATACCATATGATTTTTGTATACATGACTCCAGTCATGGATTTACATAAAAGTGGGATGGGACTTTAATGTATTTAGGTTGTTCACTTACAGAAAGCAAGATTGTATCGTATTCATGGTGGCATGAATAGAAACGATAGATCTGGAGCACAGCAGATCAGATGGAGCACTGCAGATCAAAGAACACTGCAGATCAAAGAGCACTGTAGATCAGCTGGAGCACTGCAGATCAAAGAGCACTGCATATCAGCTGGAGCACTGCAGATCAAAGGGCACTGCATATCAGCTGGAGCACTGCAGATCAAAGAACACAGCAGATCAGATGGAGCACTGCAGATCAGCTGGAGCACAGCAGATCAAAGAGCACTGCAGATCAGCTGGAGAACTGCCGATCAGCAGGAGCACTGCAGATCAAACAGCACTGCAGATCAGCTGGAGCACTGCAGATCAGCTGGAGCACAGCAGATCAAAGAGCACTGCAGATCAGCTGGAGAACTGCAGATCAACAGGAGCACTGCAGATCA
>JAOYSI010013979.1:0-10547 GCA_025775065.1 Hiodon alosoides | reverse complement strand
TCAGCTGGAGCACAGCAGATCAAAGAGCACTGCAGATCAGCTGGAGAACTGCAGATCAACAGGAGCACTGCAGATCAGCAGGAGCACTGCAGATCAGATGGAGCACAGCAGATCAGATGGAGCACTGCAGATCAGCTGGATCACTGCAGATCAGCTGGATCACTGCAGATCAGCAGGAGCACTGCAGATCAGATGGAGCACTGCAGATCAACTGGAGAACTGCAGATCAGCAGGAGCACAGCAGATCAGATGGAGCACTGCAGATCAACTGGAGAACTGCAGATCAGCAGGAGCACAGCAGATCAGCTGGTGCACTGCAGATCAAAGAGCACTGCAGATCAAAGAGCACTGCAGATCAGCTGGAGAACTGCAGATCAGCTGGAGCACTGCAGATCAAATAGCACTGCAGATCAAAGAACACTGCAGATCAGATGGAGCACTGCAGATCAGCTGGAGAACTGCAGATCAACAGGAGCACTGCAGATCAACAGGAGCACTGCAGATCAGATGGAGCACAGCAGATCAAAGAGCACTGCAGATCAGCAGGAGCACTGCAGATCAGATGGAGCACATCAGATCAGATGGAGCACTGCAGATCAGATGGAGCACTGCAGATCAGCTGGAGAACTGCAGATCAGATGGAGCACTGCAGATCAGATGGAGCACTGCAGATCAACAGGAGCACTACAGATCAGATGGAGCACTGCAGTCAGCTGGAGCACTGCAGATCAGCAGGAGCACTGCAGATCAGATGGAGCACTGCAGATCAGCTGGAGCACTGCAGATCAACAGGATCACTGCAGATCAGATGGAGAACTGCAGATCAGATGGAGCACTGCAGATCAGCTGGATCCCTGCAGATCCGATGGAGCACTGCAGATCAGCTGGAGAACTGCAGATCAGATGGAGCACTGCAGATCAGATGGAGCACTACAGATCAGATGGAGAACTGCAGATCAACAGGAGCACTGCAGATCAGCAGGAGCACTGCAGATCAGCTGGTGAACTGCAGAACAGATGGAGCACTGCAGATCAGCTGGAGCACTGCAGATCAACAGGAGAACTGCAGAACAGATGGAGCACTGCAGATCAGCTGGAGCACTGCAGATCAACAGGAGAACTGCAGATCAGATGGAGAACTGCAGATCAGATGGAGCACTGCAGATCAGCTGGATCCCTGCAGATCCGATGGAGCACTGCAGATCAGCTGGAGAACTGCAGATCAGATGGAGCACTGCAGATCAGATGGAGCACTACAGATCAGATGGAGAACTGCAGATCAACAGGAGCACTGCAGATCAGCAGGAGCACTGCAGATCAGCTGGTGAACTGCAGAACAGATGGAGCACTGCAGATCAGCTGGAGCACTGCAGATCAACAGGAGAACTGCAGAACAGATGGAGCACTGCAGATCAGCTGGAGCACTGCAGATCAACAGGAGAACTGCAGATCAGATGGAGCACTGCAGATCAGGTGGAGCACACACAGCTCTACACTGTGTCATTCAGCAGCCCTGTCTTGTGCCTACATCTGCTTGGGCTTGTTAGTTCATGTGACCCACTCAGCTCAGTAATTCAGGATGTGAAAACTAATGCTGTTGTTTCACAAATTTTCAACAAGCTGTCAGGCTAGTTTATTGAAAAGGAGCAACACAGTCATTAATTTGCCCGTTTTGTCAGATGACGGTATTTTGTAATTGTATAATAAAAAAGAAAAACATCTCGTTATTTACTGTGGCATATTTGAGGGAAATGAAAGCCTGAGTTTAACGATTTGCAGTGTCATCACTTAACATAATTGGCTCAAAACTTTCAGTCCATGATTACGGATTTTTCATTTCTTTCACAGTACTTTTTATGCAAAGGTGTTGGAATTCTGGATTTGGAAAACATGTCAATGCTGTCTGGTTTGGTTCCTTGGTAAATTTATATATTTTTTCATGGATCAGTAAGAGCTGGCATGGCTAACTGCTTATGGAATCCACCTCGGGCTTACACCTGTGTACGCAATAAACAGAAAAAAGTGGATTCAACGTTTTCAGGCGACGCATTTCCACTGAGCGCAGGAGCCATTAATGTTAATTAGTGTTGTCTCTCACTAACGATGAATAAGTTCCCAACCTTCACGCTCCAGAATCCAGGCCAGAAGTTTTGTTTTCCCCTTCTCTACCAGTCTCCATGCTTGTCGTGTGAGTACGGAAGCCCTTACACTGCTCCTGACATTTATAAACGGTAGTGAGTGAATACAGAGAAAGCCCACATATTCATGTAGAAAATAGCCATAAATGTCACCTTTAAATTAAGTACTTGTTTTTTGTTTTTTTTTACTCCGCTATACCTGATCACTTTGGATTTACTTCTGGCTCTGGGAGAACAGCTGGGGGCCAGTCACCCTAGGGTAGATTACAGCGGCAGCTGAGCATTTAAATTCATACCGTCTCTCAGGCATATTGTCAGCAATGCCTGGAAAAAAACAAAAACCATTCACTGCTACTTACTGTCTTTCTCTTTCAGTTCTTCGTTCGTTCTTGTTCCAGGGCTGGCTTGGTCTTGCCTGAGTTGGATGAGCGCTGGGCATCAAAAGGGTAATTGACACCTTACCTGTAATTTCATGGCTTTGCACTGCCTTTGATGTGTTCATTGTAAACTGTGTTTATGTGTTTGTGCGTGTGTGTGCGTGCGTGTGTTTCTGTGTGTTCGGTAAAGGTGGGAGGGTTTTTATTGGTCTGGAATTAGAAAATGAACATTGCCTTTTAACAGAATTATTAGTGGGGTTTTTTTTGCAGAAAATAATGTTAAACTAATTTAGAACAGACAACGCTTCAGGCTTAGTTTCCAAAAACATTTTTATGAATCATCGACATTAGTCATAGAAAAGACACTGAGGCGTAACTGCAGAGACTTACACTAATCTAATTCCCTGCTATGCAATGCATTTGCGGGCTAATACTACACTAGCACCACTGATGTTGGTGGGGTGAGACCAGGTCAGGTTCTCACTGTGGTTGGTGTGGTGAGACCAGGTCAGGTTCTCACTGAGGTTGGTGTGGTGAGACCAGGTCAGGTTCTCGCTGATGTTGGTGTGGTGAGACCAGGTCAGGTTCTCACTGTGGTTGGTGTGGTGAGACCAGGTCAGGTTCTCGCTGATGTTGGTGTGGTGAAACCAGGTCCTCGCCGATGTTGACCCCGAGGAACCTGAAGCTGCGGACTCTCTCCACTCTGTTGCCATAGATATGGAGTGGGGGCGATGTCCTTGTCTGAGGTCTGTCCTAGGAAGTCCAGGGCCTAGCAGCAGAGGGCAGCCTTAAGGCCCAGATCCCTGAGCTTTGCGACGAACTTGGGGGGCACAATGGTATTGAATGCAGAACTGTAATCAATGGACAGCATTCTCACTCTGGTCCAGATATTTGTTCTATAGGTAAACTGGAGCGGGTCTAGTGTTGCGGGCAGGGGGGTGGTGATGTGCACTCTGACTAACTTCTCGAAGGACGTTGGTGCCGTAGGGAAGAAGTCAATCAGGCAGAGAACCCTGGGTTTCTTTGGAACCGGGACGATGGTGGTTTTTTAAAAACAGGTGGGGACTGTAGACTGAAGCAGAGAGAGATTGACAATGTCAGTGGTCTACACATATCCTAAGTACACGGCCAGTTTGTTGTCGTATCCCTGTGTATCTTTGTCTTTTTGTTATCCCTGAGTATCTTTGTCTTTTTGTTATCCCTGAGTATCTTTGTCTTTTTGTTATCCCTGAGTATCTTTGTCTTTGTCTTTTTGTTATCCCTGTGTATCTTTGTCTTTGTCTTTTTGTTATCCCTGAGTGTCTTTGTCTTTGTCTTTTTGAGAGAATCGACGTACTGTGGATTTTATATAGAAATAGATATTTTTATTATTGTTGATGTCACTCAGTTAAATTTCTCTGTTAAAATTCAAAAAGACCGAAATGCACAGACTATTTAACACAATCGACACACACACAAAAAAACCCCACAAATTAATAGTTTTCTTACAATCCAAAAATGCAGAATAATTCATATTTAAATAAACAAATAAGTTCCTGTTAAAATTAAAATATGAAAATTAATTTGGAATAAGTTGTTCTAACATTTTTTTTAAATGGCAAAACATAATATTAAAATCAAAGAATATCTGAAATGAATAAAAATGTATTCAGTAATTGAAAACTATTATTTGGATGTTGGGGGATGATGAGGGAATTGTATATTGGAATTTATAATTCTGTGCTTCTGCCTTCTGTTTTTGAAGTTTCTGTCCGAGGCTCTGAGCTTTAAAATGTGCTATAACAGCCTAGCCAGACAGCTTCCAGAATACTCAGACGTTGGTCATGAACGGAAGGGGTGACCGCACCTGCCCAAGACGGACAACCGAAGCTGGATTGCCCTCCGGCGCTATCAGGTGGGGCTCTCCGTGGATAAAGCAGTGGTGCCCCCCCCAGAAGCCCAGAGGCACCAGGTTCATCGTTGTGGTCTGACGGTCTGTATCAGCAGGTGGCTGGGAGACCATGCAGTACCAGATCTGGAGGCTAGCAACGTCTGTGACCCACTCCTGGAGCTGCAGCTGTTCCCAAACAGTGCACACCGGGCCTAGACCTCAGGACCTCAGGAACCACCTACCGCTTGTCTCTCTTTAGTAGTTTGCGTTTTCTCACATTTAATCCTCCACCTTTACCTGAACTGAAAAGAACAATGACAAGGAACAGGGGTTCACGGACATGAATCATCTTATACAAGCTTTTAAAAAGCAATTTACTGTAATTATATCCTCTATTACAGTGTAACGTATCACCCTCGGTGGCAGCACCAGGCTTCAAACTGCAGTTAAAGTCGATGTTCAGGGCATGCTGGCAGACAGCGAGATCATATTTTTGGTTCTCGATAATGACTTCCATATACCGTGTCTGTTCTGGCTGTGGATTTTCAATCCAAAACCCTTTTCATCGTGATCCATAGTTGAACCATATTGATAAAAACAACTCTATAAGAATATAGCATTCTATGTGAAGACTTTACAGCAAAAGTAAAGGATTCACAGCACCGTGCAGTGACGTTTTGATATTGTAAAAAATAATCCCCCGTCTAACCGTCATTTAGTGAATTGGACCAAGCTCTGTGGTGGAGAGGGATCATGATGATGAAAATTGACGCTGGCAAAAAAATTCAGCCTTTGCTGTGGGGGGTTGAAAGAGACGGGGATATCTGGCGTTAAATTGGAATGGAGCAAACATAATTGGAAATCACAAGTTCAGCACCACCAGTGACCTCGGCTGGGCCAGATGTCTTCTGCACTTGAATGATCAGAGTAGCTTGTGGACTCGTGGGCAGAGTAACTAACTGTGCAGTTGTTCCGTTCCTATTGCTGGTACCTGGTCCTGTCTTCATAAAAAAACTTTCCCTTGTTTTTTAATCTCAAGGGGTAACAACAGTCAACAGAAGAAATGAAAGAATCCATTGACCCATTTCTTGGACCTCAATCCGTAAGAGCCAGGAAATGTTATGAAGGAGCTGGTTTCCATGAACGTTTGAAATCTGAAGAGCATCAGGTAGATTGTCTGAGGTTATTAAGTATTACATAGTTTTTCTTTATCTTCTCTCCCCAAATATCAAAGATTTGGAAAAAAAATAAAATGATATCCCACAGTGCTATAATCCTTATTCCAGGAATCATCACGTCTCTTTTTTCCCCTACTAAGATTACTTTGAGAGCTTCTGGATGGCCTTTTGGACTTGTGCGATATTCTCTTTTGTAAGTGGAGGTATCCGTGTCCGCTCACTTCGGCATCCTCAGCAGGCTCCAGACTTTCCCCACTTCCATCAATAACTCTCGACAGCTCCCTCTGATGGACCCATTGTCCCAGAGGAACGTCCTGAGGTGCAGGCTGTGTTTACCATAAAACACAGCGTCGCATTCTCCTGTGCCAGAACGTTGGCCTTGTTTACACTGTAAACATCCTCCCTGTTGGCAGCAGGTTCCTCTGGACCCTCTGTGGACTCATTAAGCAAAGAGACTCATTCAGCAAAGAGACTCATTCAGCAAAGAGACCCATTCAGCAAAGAGACTCATTCAGCAAAGAGACTCATTCAGCAAATAGACTCATTCAGCAAAGAGACTCATTCAGCAAAGAGTCTCATTCAGCAAAGAGACTCATTCAGCAAATAGACTCATTCAGCAAAGAGACTCATTCAGCAAAGAGACTCATTCAGCAAAGAGACCCATTCAGCAAAGAGACTCATTCAGCAAAGAGACCCATTCAGCAAAGAGACTCATTCAGCAAATAGACTCATTCAGCAAAGAGACTCATTCAGCAAAGAGTCTCATTCAGCAAAGAGACTCATTCAGGCCTCTGATCATAAACGTATTAAACATTTCTAAACAAGCAATCAAACTGATTTATGTCCGCGTAAACACAGTAGCTATGCATTTATTTGTTTAATCAATGCAGCTGGAGGTTTGAGTCACCTTAGGTTAAGTAACTCGTGGAACGTTTGTTTTTATCTATCGCAGGATAGCGACCAGGCAATTAGCAAGGCGCTACCCATGCTATTTATTTACAATGAAATGGGAAGTCTGATAGGGAGCCCAAATCCAACATAATCCGAATCCAAAAGTATGTAATGCTACACGGAAAAACCTGCCCTCAGAAAATGTTAAAGATTACTCATTTAAAGTCAGCTGTCATTAAAAGACCGACTTTAATCACGTTCTGCTTGATTGGGGAAGTTGAAAACCGGAGCAGGAAAGATATTTTAACCCAAAAGCATTGAAGCCGGAGCATTTAAAGACCAATCCAGGAAAAGTAATCATTTAACCATGTGTTCTTCAGTGAGCTGAAGTCCAGAAGTTGTAGCTTTTCAGCTGACCAACAGAACCTTTACCTGGTCAGCAGCAGGTGAGATTTACATTTAGTGCACAGAAGTAACGACAATTTGATGTGAATATACTGTTTTGGATCTTTGAGGATACCCCCCCGTTAAAAAGATACATAAGTGAAATGTTCCAACACCCTGTAGCGTTGAGAACAATTGAAGGAAGTTGTTGGTGAACCCCGTTTTCCCGGCGTTCCCTTCACCCCCCCGGCGCAGTCCGCCCTCTGGTTGAACCCACTTTGAGAAGCAGTGGCACTTCTGCCAGACTAATGAAGGATGGAAAATGAGCTCAGGGACTAGCTTGGGTATTAATGAGTGTCTTTCCATGGCTAATGGAGCCTAGCCATACCAAAGAGGAGAAAGGGTTGGGGGTGGGGATGATTGGTGCTTTAGGGGGCCGGAGCAGAGTCTGTCCCGACAAACCTGACCCAGGCAACTGATCGCTCGGACCACGTGAAAGCGAAGATCAGACTTGCAAAATGTGAAGTTATTGTATAAATAATCAGGAGCATTTTTGTTTTGTAAAATGGATACGTGGCGGGGAATGCTTTACTTTGACTCAAGAGAAAATCTGAAATGTGAACATACCACTAAAGCAAACGTCTGTGTAGAATCTAGACCTTCAAAATGATAATCTCTTTTAAAAATGTTCTTCCCCAATTAAATTTTTTTTTGCTACATACAAAAATATGTCAGGGATAAAAAAATGATATTGTACTTTACCATGACACCTGATTGTGTCAAAGTTTTTTTTTTTTAGTTGATTTTACTCATTATACAAAATTAGCATTTTTCTTTTTAAATGAACTGCAAGAAACAAAGAGCCAAACCAAGTTACTAAATTCTAGCCATGCAACCGAATGTCATGTTAACATACAAAAATTGCTCTTCAGTACCATTGGTAGCATTCATAGCAGGACTCTCTTTGCAAAATGAACAGCGCGGCGGTCAGAATTGAATTAGTCACAGTAAACATGTGAGGGAATGGCTATGAAAAGTGACAGAAAGCCTTCTGCTGTGGCTGTAGACGTCTGACAATTTGTTTACCGGGACAATGTCAATTTCTACCAAACACTGGTCACACTTCAGGGTTTCTGACACCCTATTCACTTTCTCAACCCAGCAGAGGAGTTCTTTAAGAACGGATGTGAAAAATCCGCTGCCTCAGAAGAATCCCACTGTCATCCAGACCATAGTGGAGGCAGTTGATGACATCACTGCACAGCGGTACCAAAGGGGGATTAGGCATTCCCCAGATATTTTTTCCCACAGTGTCTTGCCAATTAGGATATAAGATTTAGTGTCTAAGTACATTTCATGGTAATTTTTGTGTCATTTTATTTCAAGTTAACTTATTTTGATTGACATTATGTGTGAGAACTCACACCATGCGTTTTGCACTTATTAAAAGCTTCGGATGCTGATGAGAGTTGTTTCGTGTTTTCCAACTCGATTGCTCTGAATAATGAGTCAAAGGAAAGGTAAAAACCAGTAAAGTTTCAGGGATTCATTTCCCATTTTAAATCTCCTTACATCTCAATGTATAGCCGTTCTTTAGGCCCACAGGTTTTAGCACACAGCACTGGGCATGCAGCGTTTACGACTAGTCCATACCCGAGAAGCCTCAGTCAAAGACTTATCAGACATGACACGTTAATAAAAAACTGCAGGCAGAAAAAGAGGCCATCAAAGATTAGATAAGAACAAGCAGACAAGAATAGATATGTGAGCTGGGGGGGGGGGGGGTTCACGGGTGAGACAGCCTTGTAGTCACGCTTTAGGTGTTGGCAGAGAACAGAACAGGCAGAGAGCCATGCAGACACTCCAACCCCTGAGGCCCTCCAGGCCCCAAACCGCAGACAGCTCCTCCCCGGACCCCCCAGTTATTGCACCTGTTCCTGGGGCCTGTTTCAACTTGCCGCCAGCCTCCCACTACGCATTCCTGGAGGGGCTGGACTCGTACTGCCATACTCCATGTCTCTTCAGTCTGAAAAGGCTAACCTAGCTCTCACGGGACCTTCCCAGAATAAATTCTGGGCATTTCTTCTTCTTCTTCTTCTTCTTCTTATTATTATTATGATTATATATAACAAAGCAGGAAATGGAAAAGATGCGCTTTCTGAGGACAACAGGGTCTGAAGGGTTAGGTGGAAAAAGACAACTCCACAAGGCACACTGACAGGTGTGGAGACGAGTCGGCACCCAAAAAGACTGGTTGTGTTTTTATCAACATGTGTGTGGGCGTGTCTAAGTTTTAGGATTTAGAACTTAATTCAACGCTGAGGGATTTACATACACATATATAAATCCTGGTACCATACAATTGTACCGTTACCAAAAAAAAAGGGAACAGTATTTAAAAATTACATGGTTCTGTTGTGTTTTAAAAAGCCTAATGTTGTGTATGAAAAACGTGTTTCATTCGTGTCTTGATCAGTAAAGATCTTTTAAAGCATGTTTGGAATAATGCACAGTGAATAAGTTATTTCAGAAACAACATGGAGTTATGCAAAAGTCACAACAATGTATTTATCAGACAGTAAATATTTATACACATTTTTTTTCAACCCAGTTTGATATCGCCAACATGAATACTGCCACCAGGCATGGGGAGGATAAGGAGGTACAACCTTGTCTCCTCCAATCTGGTCTTCGAGCCACCTGTTCTTTTACACACTGCAGGCCATCCAGCCTCTACAAGGTTGTGTAGTTCAGAGCCAATTGTTTGATGCGTAAATAAAGAGTAACAAACAGACGGCAGGAGAGGAACAGAGAGAAACCCTACTGATTAAATCCTGCCCGCTCTGCGATACTGTTGTGCTCTCCCAGTCTCAGTCGGATATAAACTCGATTTTTGATCAATTAAAAACTGCAATTATATGGCAGCAAATGAGCCTACACAAGGACCGCAAAGATGGCGATCCGAACTGCAAAGTAATAATTTAAAACTCTCACTTGGGAACAATCTCAGCCCAGGCTCTGAAAATTGTTTGCCACCGCTGTGGTCGGCAAATGAAATCCTAGCTCATAGTGCTCAGTCTGTGATCGGCGAATGAAATCCCAGCTCATAATGCTCAGTCTGTGATCGGCGAATGAAATCCTAGCTCATAGGGCTCAGTCTGTGCTCGAGTGAATATATTTACCCAAGCCACTCAGTAGGCCGATCAGATGCTTGTGGTTTAAAAGTTAAAAATGGAAAGTTATGACTTAAAGTTAATACTAGTGCTCTAACAGAGCCCTTTAAACTCTTGTTTGAACCCCACCAAGAGTTAATGGCCTGGGACCCCAAGAGTTTTCGAAATAGAGTTATCCCAATAATGTTTTAATTTGGAAACCTGGGCCTGCTGAGGGATTTGGCTTTCTAAAATCATGGCTCTAGTGACTTAATGATTTAGACTGGATAATAAGTTAGATCCCCGTGACTTTGAGCTTACCACACCTGGACCACCCTGTTCAGGAACTGGGAAAAAACAAGCAACAACACAGAGACGGACTGTGACGTTTAGCACCAAGTTTCACAAGAGCAGTGAACACAACAACACAGAGACGGACTGTGGCGTTTAGCACCAAGTTTCACAAGAGCAGTGAACACAACAACACAGAGACGGACTGTGGCGTTTAGCACCAAGTTTCACAAGAGCAGTGAACACAACAACACAGAGACGGACTG
>JAOYSI010013970.1:0-23093 GCA_025775065.1 Hiodon alosoides | reverse complement strand
CTACCCAGTGTTAGTCCCAGTGTTAGTCCCAGTGTTAGTCCCAGTGTTAGTCCCAGTGTTAGTCCCAGTGTTAGTCCACGCGGGGCGCAGTGCCTACCTGCAGCATGAGCTCGCAATCGTCTCGACCCACGAAGATCATCTCGCGGGGCAGGCGGTGCCGCGTGCCTCCGCTGCTCACCAGGAACCAGGAGGTGAGGCTCATCTCTGCTCGATTAGGCCGGTCCCACCTCCAGGGACTCCTACGTCATCCTGCCAGAGAGAGGAAGAGGGCGGCGTTAGCAGAGAGAGAGAGGGGGAACCAGAGGCCGGGAGCTCGCCCCATCCTCACCCCCTCCTCCGCTGATCAATCCCAGATGGCAACAGGAAGTGTTGTGGAAGGGTGGGCTGGGAACCACACCGCCACACTTTTTTCTAGAAAAGAGAGAGGTCAGATTCAGCTGTTCGAAGCTACAGCTGCTGGGTGGGTTCTGAATCAGATATGGCCAGGCCTGATCTATACAACAAAAAAACATCTTCCAGGGCTACTTCATGACACTATCCAACTGAGCTGTAGACACAGTTTTGCCATGTGCATTTTAACCAATCCAAGAGCTCTTAGCCTAAGCCATAACTGACTGTCACTTAGTAATTCTGTACTTACAAGTCTTACCTTGTGTACCTTTTTTTTGACTAAATGTCCACTTTAGCCACTTTAGGTGAAAGCACCTAATGCATGCTAAGTGAGTAAATGTATTTTTTTGCGTACTCTGAATTTCAATAGGGTATCAGCGCAGTCGATAACCTTTAGGAAGTGAAGAGGACGACAAACAGTCCTGTGGTGAAAACAACCGAGCGGGCCGTCTCCAACGACGACAGTGGCACCGTTTCCCGCGGTTGCACAACTCCTCCCCAAGAGTCCCTGGTCACTTTAGTCACCCTTGCTGACTCACAGAGAACTGCTATTAAATTACAGCGGCAGTACAGACGAATGAGAGAGGCTTAAGCCATGTGAAGCTTAGCTTAGCCTAGCCTAGCCTAGCCTAGCCAAGCCTGATCCGGCCACTGTTTCCATGCCTGCTTCTGATGAACGGAGCCACTGAAACACTTAAACCAGCTGATATTCTGGCCTGTGTTTTATTATCAATTACATTTTGGCTAAACAAAGCCTGACTCGATGCACTCCACGGCCTGAGACGAGATGCAAGGACACTGTTTAAAAAACTATTTCCCTTAATGAGACTGTAAAAACTAGCATAAATAGTACACTTCTATTACGAGCACTACTGTTCCCTCTGAAGCCAGAGAAGACGGTAAGAATCTCAAGCATTTATTGTAGTTTTTCCTATGAAAACTATAATAAATGTTTTGTTTTTTTTTACACACAAGTTATGCGAACATTTATTTCATATAACATTTATTTGAAGCTTGTGCATGTGAAAGACTCAAGTGTTTTTTAAACAAATTTTCTGTAGACAGACAATTGCACGGCAGAAGTGTTTATGTTGAACACATATTTGCCTCTAAACTATTATGGACTATGGTATCAGGAGCCAAGAGTATGTACATACAGAACTCAAAAAATAACAACGACAAATCTGATTCAGGCTCAGAGCTTCGGGAGGTATCTTTAAACTGGTGGCACATGTAATTTTTTTCCCTCCCCTCTGGAACCCAGAGGCTGGCAGACCAACAAAAGGAAAGACGTTGGTTTCAGAGGCCTACCGCAGAATCCTGGAATGCGCACAACATGAGCGCATGAGGTTCGGTTGAGCAGACCCAGCCTTTAATCGCCCCTGAAGAAGCTTTGAAAGCCGAGGAATGCGATTTACAACTAGCTTTCCTCAGAACACACGTTTTGCTCCGAGAGGAACTGTATCCCAGATCAATGCCCAGTCTGAAGCTAACGTTTCAGTTTATCGACGCAAAACTCCAATCCACTGGGGCAGACCTGCAAGGTTGAGAGCCATTCAAACAACACAGTAATTTCCTGTGAGTCAAATGAGTGAATCGCAATAACTCAGAGCTGGAATGTGCAGAATGCGTCATAAAATTTCCCCACACTTAATCAAAGCACTTTCCCAAAAAGCGCAGTATTCAGCAGAAAGTTTGCGGTGTTGCACAAAATGTGGCAGAACCCAAAACCAGACCTCGGCTTCCCATCATGCAACCTCCCTTTGTGGGTCAAAGGGTGGATTCATTATTTGCGCTGTCAGAAGTAACTGTCCTGTCCCCACAGGGAACCCTCCCTCAGGCTACACTCAGACAATCCTGGGATTGTAGCCGGCTGGCTGTGCGCGCTTCTTTTGTGGAGTGGGGGCACGGGGAGAAGAAAACGAGAGACAGGAAGTTCGGCTCACTGCAGAGACAGTTCCTGAATCTTCAGCTTCAAAGAGGCAAGAAGCTGGATTGTTGGGTTAGTGGACCATTCGGTCTCACAGAGGTGCCCAAGGGCGGGGGGGGGACTCCTTTTATTTACAAGTCAGACAGCACGGCAGCCAAAGAATTCTGCTCTCCAGCAGGAGAATGTCTGATAGAGGCCTGGGAAGCCAAGGTCCACAGTGAGAACCTGGGCAATGTGCTTAGCTTCTTAAGGTCGAATTACCTCAAAGAAATAGCAAGCAGAATCAAATCGATTCGCGTTTCAGACATACCGATCGGGTTTCTTATCAGCAAACCCAAGGGCGCGAGAGGTGGGAAGGTTTATCCAAGTCCCCAGTGTTCGTACACAGCTCTGTCTGCCTCCGCCACCCTTCTGTCACCGGCCTTCCCTGAGAGATGATGTGAGGAATGTGTGGAGCCCAACTCTCTACGGAGCTCCGTTCTCCAGGCAGCCACGTGGAGCCCGCTGCCAGATGATGCAATGGGTCTGAAAGCGGGCGCCTCGCCCCCGTTAACTCCTTCGCCTGGACCGCTGGAATGGACCTGCAGCGCCAAACCAGCTGCGATCTGGCCACAAGAACCTCCACTCCTTCATCAGCAGAGGCACTCACAGGGTGTTATGGGATATCCAGACTTCAAGCCCAGTGGCCTCCAGACAGCTCATTTTGACTGATACAAGAAGCCCTGCCAATGGCTAGTGTCTGCTTTGTGACCATACATGCAAGTAACTCTGGCCAAGACAAATGAACAAACTACAACAAATAAAAGGCCCTGTAAAAATTTACAGTTGAGAGATGGGAAATTGAACCAAAACACAAGCGATCTCGACAAAAAGAACTTTGCCTGCACACCAAAGCTGTGTGAGAACCCATCGGCTCTTCCCAATTGTCCTCCCACAACATCCCTGTACCTGGAGACATGGGTCCATATTCAATAAGGCCTTCAACTCTGCACAAGGTTACAGAGCATAGGGGGCATGGTTAAACAACAGCCAAAGATAAGAAGGGTTTGCATCAATATAGATGAGTATGGATCTTTGATGAATAGCAATTGGCTCTAGGCTGACAGAGGGCTTCATCTATAGATAACAACTGAGCCTTTACAAAACAGGGGAGAAGACTTTCCTTTGACCGGGATGAGAAGCACAGCTCAAATGTCCTCTAAACCATTTCATTCACCAATGAAGGAAATGCAGCTCGTCAGAGTCGGCGGCGAACTGAGCATAGCGATCGATCATGTGCTATCCACCCCTCCTCGGAGAACGTCCGTGTGATGTTGGGACCCAAGGCGCCCCTGCCTCAGACAACAGCATGGCCAGAACAGAATCCGATTACAGTTCTGAATGACGGCGAGTACCTCGTGTCTATTCTAGGCGCGTCTGTTTGCCTCTACGCAAGGCTCCGGACCAGAGGAGAAAATGAAGAGTGAGGAGGGAAACTGCGTCTCAGGCGAATGCCCTCCTTCTACGCCCTAGCGGCGCCGTGCAGAGTATTCGGCTTGACGTTTGCACCGAGGTGGCCTACTTTTTTGTCCGTTTGCATGTAGAGAAAATAAAGCAACGAGCCAGTTCAGCTGCAAAATCAGAAGTCGGGCGCTTTGCTCGATGACGCTCGCGTGAGGGGCTTTCACTTCTCTTCGCGCAAAGACAAAAACGCTCCGTGCGATGCCGAGAGACGGTCCCTTAGCTTTACATTGAATTTAAACAAAGGACAAAAAGTGACGCGGCGCAGGCTAACATTCTCAACAGAAAATTGGCCGCATAGAGGTCACTGAAGACCAAGCTCGATAAGCCATCCAGGTTATTTGTGCTGCAACTGGAGAGTCCTAAAATAGTAGTGTGGTCGTGGAGAGAACAATAGCTGGCAGCTTGAAGGATGTTGGCCATTGCCAAGAGGACCGTAGCTCTGGGTCATGGTGGTGGTGGTGGTGGGGGGATAGAAGGTCACATCTAGGCGGTGGATTTCAGCGAAACATCCTTGCTAACTGCTCTGTCCAATCAATAAAATTATGTCAATCTCTTCACGCTGTATTTTACAAATTGAGTAGCGGGAGTACAATATAATTTGAAGTGAGCATCCTGATAACATTCCTAAGAAAAGTATATGCGATTCTATAAAGGGGATTAAACCGATTTCACAAACCACTGCCATTTTAAATTAAAGCTAGGGTGCTCCTTAAAAACAGAAATTCGCCCTTGCTAAGTATAACTACTTCATAAGCAGTTCAGTTGTGTTCTATTAATAAACATTTAAGTTGAATTTATTACAAATGCAATGCTTGCTTTTTACGTGACCAAATCGCGTTCTTTATAAGCCTCCTCTCCCCACCTATAGCAGACAGTCCCATCTCCCCTGCCTGTACTGAGAAGACTGAAAATTTGAAAGGGAGTTATAGGAGGATAAATAAAGCAGCTTACTTTAAGCTTCATATAAGCATGCTAACTAGAAGATAAGAATTGGGCTGAAGATGAAAGCTAACTGAAAAAAGCACCAGGTACAAATAACGGAAACAATCCTGTCACGTTCCTTTAGAAAACAGTTTTCAGTTTGGCATTCTTTCATCACAGATCCATTCTGCAAAAGTATTTTTATTTTATTTTTTTTAAACACTGTTCCTTGTCACAGAATGTTTGACAGGATGGAAAAAAACAATTTTTTATTGTTCTCTGTCAGGCACTGCCGCCGAAAACTGGTGGTGATAATGGTTTGATTCCAAAAAGCCCCACATAACGCACCTCACTGCAGTGGTGGCGCAGATGTACCAAAATACAAAATACAGCATTTCTTCATCTCTTCTGCGCAGATCTGCAACAGCTATATCTACAAAACAAGTTTGAATTGCAGGCTTTTCCAGAGCCTGTCTATCCTCGCATGACCTATTACAATGTAGTCATCGTTATCTTTGCTCTCCGTACAGAAATAATGTCTAATTATAGGTATATTTCCAGGTGCAGTTCATTTTGCTTAACTGAGCAATTAAGGAGTATAAGCAATTCCTTATTCAATTTCAAGCCCAATAAGAAAGTTGTGTAATTTCTCTTTTGTGAATGGTCTTTTGAGTGAATGGTACTGGCGTTGAACAGAGATGTGTTTTACATTGTAGTTATACTATACAAGTCATTGACACAAATCCTGCATATTAAAGTATTGTAGTTCTAAAAATGACATAGGAGCAATGCTGCAACAACATTTCTTTACAAGACATTGCGGCAACGTTGCAATGTGGCGAGACACTGCGGCAACGTTGCAATGTGGCGAGACACTGCGGCAACGTTGCAATGTGGCGAGACACTTCGGCAACGTGCAACGTGGCAAGAGTTTCCTCTTATAATTTCCACCTCTCCACAGCTGATGATTCTTTTTATTTTGAGTTTGAAAAGCATTTGCGATCGCAGATTCCTCAGGGTATGTGCTTGAACCCATCACACTATCACGGCACGCTGCATGTCATTTTCTGTTATCTGTGAGATTTTCTTGTTTGAAACTGTGCTACCCTGAAGTCCGTTTTACCGGCTAAGCTAGGTTTTCTACTGCAGTACCTGCATATCATCACATCTTCCTCCTCATCATACAAAAGCCAATCAAAGTCAGACAGCCACTGAGTCTGGAACTGGACTCGAGCTGGAACTTTTCCATGACACTTTTTGATTCAGAATGCACAATCTTTTCCATCACATTTGACGTGCACATTCTGTCTGCACAGAACTGGACTCGAAAATTTTCATTGCAGTTGAAAACAAAAAAATGTATCAAGCTTTTTCTGCTAAGACTGGAATTTTACTTTTTTGCATCCATCTTTGTAAAAGCAGACAAATGCGCAGGTGTTTGCATGTGCGAGTACCGCAAAAAGCACGTCGTCCAGCAAGTGTTGTACTTTTATATTATTTAAATTGGTAAATATTTTAATTACATTATTCTTTGCCTCTAACTCAATCACAGGCGAGTGAAATCGGACAATTTACTATCCACTGGCTAATTAAAGACATTTTTAGTCGCCTAGCGTGAAATTTGGTTGCATATGCGAGTGATTTACTCGCATTGTAGAGGGTTGTAGTGATATATAATATATAATATATTAATCTGCAGACAAAAAGTAAATCATGTAGAAGCCATGGTTTTGTTTTAACCTTATTTTTTAAAACAATAAACAGAAAGATTGCAATAAAATAAATGGTTTTGAGAATAAGACAGAGGCAACATTCTACCAAATGAGGCCTTGCCATTTAGTTCGATGGAACATTCTGGAAAACCAGCAGGATAACGTAACCAAACAGCAAAATAGCAGGGGCCGCAGAAAATGCCATATGGTCAGAGAGAAACACAGAGTGGCACATCGAGTGCGTGTGCAGCGCGTGAAAGAAACAAAACAAAACAAAAAACA
Source organism: Hiodon alosoides (assembly GCA_025775065.1). Classification (NCBI taxonomy): domain Eukaryota; kingdom Metazoa; phylum Chordata; class Actinopteri; order Hiodontiformes; family Hiodontidae; genus Hiodon; species Hiodon alosoides. Next base: position 16,355 of record JAOYSI010013970.1, on the reverse strand, counting down.
CAACACCCTTCATCAATGCAAACTGCAAAGAGAGCAATGGAGAACGCTTTCCCCCGGTGTGGAATTAATATGACCAAAATACGCTTATTATCAGTCAAAATGCCGATAGTAAATCTATCACCAAACACACACTTCTTCTCAAAACGTGCCTAGGGTGGAAACAATAGTTTTACACTATGGGCCAATTTTGTCCTTTTGAGACAAGACAAGATCTCTTTCAGATGACCTTGGGTTAGCAATCAGCATAAGCCCTCTAGCTCATATGTGCAGTTAACCGTTCCGAAGAGACAGAATTAAATGAATGGCACATGTCACCAGTGCCCCACAGTACGCGGTTGGAGGAAAGCTGAAATGTGGTAGGCACGCCAAATTTGGAATCTAAGCAGCTTCGCTCCCGGTTAACTGGCCAGCATGTCATTGGCATGGTGTTTATAAACAGGTCACCAACAATAAACTATTAGGCTCATTCCAAAAGAAATTTACATCCAGAAAATTCCAAGGTGGATGAGGAATCTTGAACAAGAGACGCACGCCTTTGGACAGACCAGGAGACCGGTACAGTGAGAAGGATACTCAGGCCTGCCCTACCTCCAGTCACACTATCTCACTAGAAATCTCTGTTATTTTATGCTAAATATTGGCATAGATACACTCTAACATAACGCGATGTTAAAGGGCATGCATTGTCCAAGGGTAGGCCAATCCTTTGAGTTCACATTTTAGGAACACTGAAATTTAAACACAGCTTGCTTTCAAGGACTTTGTTTATTGCATTCACAATCGCACAAAACTCCAGATGAACGATGCGTTATTGGACAGTGGACAAAAATGTGTATGCACGGTAATTGATATATTTTGGTAAGCCAGGCAATGGTGTTCTTTTTGGCAGGCTTCCTAAAAAGGCATACTTCAATTTTTATTTTTTCTCCAAAATAACCAATCGCTCATTTTAAGATTCACTATACCATTAATTTGAATTGAGGGTACACCCTCAGTTTTATAATTAAATTTATAATTTTTAAAATTATTTATTGAATCGTATTTTGCCAGGCGCTTAAATACAAATAACTCAGACTTAAACTAAAATAGTGACATAAACCCCAGTGCTTTTGTAGTGTCTAGCAGTGGCTACAATAGGCATCATCTCTTTTATCTGCAGTATAACAGTTGCCTGAGTGAAGCTACACAGCACGTCTAACAGAAACAGTCCCTGTAACGTCAGCAAGACTGTAGTTCCTAGAATCACCGCTGAGCATGTCATGCTTTCTAGGAGCTCCAATAAACAGCTCTAACCGAGAGAACAGTAGAGCCCAGTCCCAATATTAGAAAGCAACTACCCCTTTTTGACCCCCCCACCCAACAAGCACAGCACAGACTACAGCCACAGAAGGGTAACACACTAATTAACACACGCGGAGAAGCAGAGAGGTTGCCGTCTTCACTCGATGAGGGGAGGCTGCCAACTAAATTGTTCCCCATAAGGAGATCTCATTGCTCTGCCCCAATTCTGGTACCTTTGCTTCTGAAGAATCGGAGCCAACCGGACGTTTTTTCCACATTAATGCGCTTTTCTGAAATATTTTTGGTATTGGCCCACTCTTAACTTCTTCAGTTATACGGCATCTGCCAATTCAGGCTTTTTCTGTATTGGTAAATCCATACATTTTCCCGCATTACAGTATTTGCTTATGCAAAGCAGTGCATGTTTAAAAGCAACAGCTTTATTCATATTATCAGTTCTGGGAAAATATCAGACGTCTTAATTTTCACACAAAACTGCAGTGCAGTATTCTAACCTTTTGACCGAAACTTTTTTTTTTTGCCAACTCAGATAGCCCTTATGGTCCATCGTGCTCAGCAAAGAGCTGACGATGAGAATTTACAGAACTTTTAATTCTGTGATCAATAGAAAACTGCATTCAGACCAATTAATGTAGCTGGATCAATAGTAAACTCCAAAATGAAAATAGATCAAAGCCAAGTCACTAAATCCAAGAAAAGATGACCAATTTCCTGACTCCCTAAAGCATATTTAAAACCTGTGTTGCACATAGAATAAATCAACAGATGAAGATTTGTTCTTGCTTTCCTATGATCCCAGCTGGACATCAAAGGAAATGAGGAGTGATCCGTGTTTGCCAAAGCCTTGACTATATTCGGGAACTTAGACTGGTGCCCCACATTCTGTTGCAGTTGAAAAAGGGGAACCAATCAAATCGCGAGGAGGAAAGCAATTCATCTGCAGGGTAAGGCAGGTGGGCAGTCTATAGTAGACCTTTCATTCACCATGCCTAAAGCTTGCACTGAGGGCTGGCACTGAGGGCCACTCTCAATGAAAACATTCTGCACTCACTACACAGCGTGTGTCTCTGCAATTTTAATTAAAAAACATCAATCCTGTGGAGAGGTTTTAAGGTGATTTTGGGGTAGGGTCACCAAATCTTTAATTTACTGGCTCCATAAGTGTGTTTTTCTTAACTGCACATTATTGGACAGTGTGCAGAGCAAAGGGTTAGGCCTAATCACACAGATGAAGTAACGCTGAAAGGCAGCTGGCTGAAGCCTAATGACACACCCCAAAGCAGATGAGAAAACTGTACTTCCCACTGAGATCCCGGTCGTTCAACGTGGCAGTCCTAGGAAAGCCAGACTCATGTCTTTCCATGGCACTTATGTGGGCCTGCTAGCGAAGCTATTAAAATGTAGGGAAAGAACAACCAAAGCACCGGTATTGTAAAGGAATGAACTGTCATCTGTGTTCTACATGGCAACCAGACAGCAATACGCACAACATTGTCTGAGACAGTATTTTACATTATTTTATTAATGCAGCCTTTGAGCAGCACAATTTTTCATACGTCATCAGACTTTTAAAAAATGGGAAAAATGGGGAGTCTTCATGCCTGTTCCCATGGTTTCTACACTAGAATGTCAATGGTAATTTACACTATCTTCCTTCAGCCTTTTGTCTTACCTTGAAACTGTGATACTTCTCCTAACAAATCAAAAAATGTGAAAGGAGGCACACACACCTTCGATGTGCCATGTTTCCAATCTGAATCTGTGTCCTGTCCAAGACCAAGCTGTTTCCCCAATGTCAATTTATTTCTCATGCACAAACAACTGGTTTCTGAAATCGCAGTCCTTCTCTCCTCTGCCACCGTAGCAAAGCCAGAACCTTTCATAGGCTAGTGTTAACGTGCCAGGATGGGGTTATGGCCTCCGTTTCAGTTTGATTGACACTGATCCCCTGTGTGACTCCTATCATCGCAGCACCCCTCCCACCTTAAAGTAATAGCAGGTAAAGTGCCCTTAAAGAAACAAATCCTTCCACGACACATGCAATCCATTCGTCATAACTTCACAAACAAACAGCAGGGAACTACACAAACACTCAAATATTAACAACTCAAATATTAACACAAATTGGGTAAACCTGCCATGAGGAAAAGATGACAATGCCATAAATAAAAAAAAATTTTAAACAACGTTACACCTTGCACATCCATGGAGTACCCAATTTACCAAGGTCCATTTACATAATGTACATAATGTAGATTGTAAAGTAAATAAATTAATGACTCTGCACACTTACCACTGAACATAGCAAGGCATCAAAATATCAAGATATTAATTGCATCCAATGGTGTATTGAGACATACTACTGTATGCAGGCTTAAAGCAAAATAATTAGCAACTGCCAATCGTGAGATTTTAAAAGGGGCTTAGGTAGGGGTGCTAAATACCCCCCTCCCTGGTGAGCGTTTGCCATCAGGTTTAAGCTTACAGTCGACTCCTGATTGCTATTTCTCTAAAGTGGAATCAAACTGGGGCCAAAAACAGCAAGCCACACAAAGTCCATACCATGCTTCATTCCCATCCTTTGAGCTAGATTTTTTCTTGTGTAACTGAATTGTTTTGCTCGACGATGATACCGCCCGTATTAGGCCAAGACATTACCTTTTCGATTCTAAATACTGCAACCAACAGTCTGCTGTTTCGAATGATTAAATAAGCACAGGCTAATTTTACTGCAGCCCAATTTTAAGAATCAATGTCAATCAAGACATTAGGAATAATAGCCCAACGCAATTGTGGGTTTTTCCACCAAGCAGAACACCATTTCTGTAGGTCTGTACCTTGACCTTAAATATTACTGTGTTGCATCTGGAAACCTTCGACAAGAAATTCCCTCTAATATTGAAAGTCCTCTTGTAGGCCTAAACACTATATTAAGAAGAACTATGTAATGTTCTCATATATATATTACACACACACACACACACACACACACACTACCATGTCCAGGATACACCATATAGCACAGAAAGCCCATGCCTTGGCTGAATGGTCTGGTATTGTCCTGGCTGTGCACAATTCCTCAGATTCCGCTGGTGAGGCCGTCAGCGGATGCATGTGGAGAGGAGGAAGAGGCTGGACTTGATTAACAATGGCACAGTCCCAGCACTCAAACTCCCAGCCGGAGGAGGAGACCGCCATCCGAAATAAACCTCTTCTTTATACTGTCCCGCTCCTTCCAGGGTGCACACTAGGCAATTCGCCGCACAAGAACATTTTTGAGCAGCTAGGAAGCTAGCATGTTCTTGTTCTCTTTCTCCCCCTCATATTTCACTGCGCCTTGACCAAAAATATCAAAGTCGTTTACAATTTGCTCAGGATTTTATCAAATATGTCTTTAAAGGGGAGCTGTTTTTCTTACCATAAGTTATACGGACACTTCAAATTTAGGTGATTGCTTTACAGTGAATTATTAATTTTGACCATTACTCTTCTCTGAAGCAATACAAAGTTGTAGGTTGTCGTTAATGAGTAATATGCAAATTATATGGATGGGTTACTAAAACATTATCAGAGTTAAATATGGTATAAAATGTCGTATCCAAAGCGTTGATTTTTATCAAAAGCGTTAAAATACGTCAAACATAAGAATGCGCTTCGTGACAACATTTCCTGTCCAGAGTTTCTTAAAAACAGTGTAGTAGAGAAAGAACTAAGATTTTTTTTAAACCTCAGTTTTTCATAGTAAAAAGTGCAAGCTAACCCAATCGCGTTGGATATGTCCGAGACGTTATTTTCGACGCTATATTTCAAGTAGTTCTACTTCACTGGAATTCCCCAGAACTGCAGTTCCATTTTGGAAGCAGAAGCAAATTGTTCTGAGGCCGTTTTCTCTGGCTAAAACGTCCCTTTGGAGGGTGGGGTGGAGGGGGATTCTTCTTGAAATACCAGCTTCCACATTTTATATGTAACGCCGTTAATCAACGGTCTACGACCCAGTTCGTTAACATTTTATATTTGCCAACACAAAACCATACCAACTATGCCTGGCCACGCATGGACCGAGCAAGTCAGTTATCAAAACAAAAAGCCTAATCTAGTTTAGTCTCAGCGCTTAATTGATGTTACCGACTGAATATTATTTGAATGATGCCATCCGTTTCATTCTAGGTACCGATGGGACACGATTGAAACAAACATACCATAGACCAAAGAAGGTACATTATCTTAGTTTCATAATGTACAATACGTTCTTCATGTTAAATTTCATCACATAATATTGCAATTCATCGCTATCTTAATACATGGTCCTTCAAGCTGTTGTTATAGATGCAAGTCGCGTATGTTAAAATATATTGTCACTGTTGAGCTAGGCAATTCATCTCGTTATATCCGTGGATCCATTTCCAATAAAATATGATTTTGCATAACTACATGGAGGAAATATAATTGCCTTCGCTTTTTCTAGCAATCCATACCGATCCGTACAAAGGCTACATGGACGGCTAAGTAATCAATGCCGCAGAGCAGCTCCTGCATCTTGTCTATACAGAATAGTTACACCATTGTTACTGGTCGAACACATGATCCACCAACAGGGTAATAAAACATATTTTCATTAAATAAAAAAAATAAAAAATCAAGCATATTAATTGCTGCCTGAAATCCGAGCGCGTAAAAAATAAAGGGTAGATTCAGCTGTCTAGTTAGCTAGGATATATTGGTGTTTTTTTTCTCTCTAAACACTTTACAACGGGAAAACGCTTATGGGAGACGCTGCATCATGCTTATCAGTTTGAATATATTAATTAACTATTTTTACTGTGCAGTGAGATTACGTAGCAACGGGAGCTAGCAAACAATCAATTCATAAAATATCTTTCACCTACCCCCTCCTCTGTTATTGTACTGTATGTAGCTGACCAGCTATTGCGATATTTAGTATCCAACGTAGCTCCGTTGCTATACAATGCTTTCAGTGCCCAACCCAGTCTACCCGTTCGTTGCTCTCCTATTAGTGTCGGTTGCTCGGCAATAGCATTATTCCTCGCACATAGCGGCGCTGAAGAGCAAGCAGCAAGAAGCATAAAGCAAAAGCGTCTACACTTCCAACAAGACCCGGTGGGCGTGTTGCAAAGTAGTGATTGACCGGGATACTAGCCAATAAATCAGAGGGATGTATATACTTTTCAAACAGCGTGCTAGTAATCCAATAAACGGGGCGTTATGTGGAGGAAAGGGTGGTACCTGTTTTTATTGACGTTAATTTCGTTTTATAGAAGAGGAAATCTGAAATTCGGCCACTTTTTGAAGACAGGTTTATATCTTAGCAACATGCATCCATGTTGCTATTACATCGTACTAGCAACTGAGGGGGATCTGGATTTTGTAGTTTTTGGTTTCTACTTTGGCAACAGAACTACTTTGATAAAGCAAGTAGAACACTACTATTCCCGTGAAACATTCGTGGTTTGCGGAAGTATATGCGCATAATTCATTGATTCAAGCGCTGCTCTTCAGTTGGACGTACAATTACGGTTTGCTATTATAGAATTGTTAGAGCGTGTATTAAATCTGTTGTACAAAGCCCATTCTAGTTGTTCGCGAATAACTTTACCCATGAAACCGTCAACCGACTCAGAGGGGGAAGAGTTTGCAGAATATCAAAAGGAATTGAGAGGTGAAAACACTGACAGTTTGGTGTAGTTATTGATAGCTGATATTATTCTCTTGGGATCTCTGATTGGAAGTGTTCATTCATGTCAACAACTCGTATATTTTATGCTGCCACTGCCTGACTAAACTCACAAGACTACTTTGTAGACAAGAGCGTCTGCTAAATGACAAAATGTAAAATGTACTACCAAGACAAATAACTACAAGTAGACAAATAACTACAAGTAAATCGGCTGTGATTGACAGCCACTGAACTAGCCTAACCGCTTCGGTTTAGTTGATAAATCATAAGCGTTTATATTGACCCTTATCGAGAAGTGTGTCTTTAATGCAGTTTGCTCTTATTGAAGCAGTCGAATCAGAGAGCGATGTCCTCGAAAAATTGCAGTATACTTATTAATTAAGATTTTGCAGACCAAAAAAACATTTTGTGTTCTCTTGAATTGTTACTTAGAGCGCGCTAACCGTAGCATTCAGCAACTGAGTAACATCCTCGGGGAGCGTAGCTCCGGAACCGAGAATGTGGACCAAGGAATGGGCCAGGACACCGACAGCACTGCTGGAGAGGACTCGTGGAACCAGCTCCAACACAGCGACGCAGGTACCGAAATGCTTTAACCCTCAAAGGGACCTCTATTCACTATGCTGTTTGCTGAATTGGAACTAAAGAATGGCTACTAGGAAGACACTGCGCATTTCAAGACGCGTTTTTTAATATCCCACATATCTAAAGCTATGGGACTTACGTTAGGACATCATTAAAAATGTCTGCGATGCAGTAATAATACAGAACAACTTGCAGTTTTCACAAATACACTCATGCAATTTACTGAATAGTTACTGGACCCATTTACTAGTTTGCTTAGGTCGGCAAAGAAAGAGCATCGAAAATATCAGAACCCACACATGCTTCGATTTTATAGACGTACAATTATTTATACTTTAGTTGATTTTAGAAATAACTGACTGTTACTGTCTGCATTAGAATTCTTTAGAATAAAATAATATAATGCTTTTCAGTTTAACAACCAAAGTTTCGCTAGCACTAGTAATGAATGTTGTTTATGTTTCAGTCAACCAGCTGAGATCACTGCTGCGAAAGCAACAGAAAGAACCGTCCCCTCACAGCCCAGCAAAGCGAAAATCCACCATTAAGGTATTGTTGTGAGGGACCCATAGCAGTAAAATCATCGTCAGCTATCTGCTTTTGTGGGAAGCCACTGTCAAATGCCACTACATGCCACTCTTTCCCTCGCTGCTCAGCAGAGGTCCTCAGATGAAGCAGAGACCAGCATGCCTGCGGTCCGAGACCTGGTGCCCATCATACACAACCAGTCAGAGTACATCCAGCACCTGGAGGCAGAGGTCAAGTTCTGCAAGGTGTGTACAGCTAGGATGACTGTTGGTCCGAATGGCCACTCATTGCTCAGCCTGTCCTTCATTTCCCTGCAACCCCTTACTAGCAGTTAATTCTTACCTCAAATATTTGATGCAAAGTATTGGGCCCTAAGGGTGGAATGTTTTTGTAGCACCAAACTCACAAACCTCGGGTCTTGTACCCACTGATATCAGGTGTTGAGGTGTTTTGCGTGTTTGGTTTGAATTCCTCCCAGGAGGAGCTTTTGGGGATGAAGCAGAGGGTCAGGGTGGTCATTGTGGAGAACGAGAAACTGCACCAAGAGCTGAAGTCGAGGGCAGTGGAGGAAACCCTGAAGGACTACACTATCTTAGATACCACGGTAAATGGTGCTGTGCTCTCCACACCATTCAAATGCAAAATGCAAGCAGATGTAAAAATGTTTTAACATTAGTTTGTTTGTTTTTTTGTTGCTTGTTGATCTATTTTTGAGGTAATGCACAATTAAGACCTGAACAAAGGCTATCTGTGTACTTTATTAGTGTTATTTACTTTCTTAGCAGATGCTTCAATCTTACTAACTTAGATTTTTCCTGAAGATAAATGCACCAGCAACTGGGACTGAACTGGCAACCTTCTGGTCTCAGGCCAATACGCTACTCTGACTCCCTTCGTAATGTGGGCAGACACTTTCCTTGTTGTTCATAGCTGTGAAGAAAACCTGCTCCGTGTCCGTCCTCATTTCTAGGTGGACGCTGCAGGGCCGCTGCCCACGAGGGATGGCACTCCCAGAACCTCCACCTCCAGACCCTCTCGCATCCAGCACGATCCACAGACTGACAGCCCCGGCGGGCAGACTGAGAATCAGAAGTGGCAGAATGAACTGGTGTGTGAGGCCTCAGATTTTGGCTTTATTGCTGTTTAAGCAATTGGCTTTAATTAAAAACATACCCGTGAACCAGAGATCTCTTAGATGCATATTTTTCTCTTAGCATTGTCCTCAGACACCCATTTGTGCTGAAAAAGCTTGGTTAACTGTGCCTTATTTTCTCTGTATTATCTTATTATAAAGTGTGCGTTTTCAGTACGCAGTCCTTTGAGAAAGTGTTTTTATTTAATTGAACCTTTAAGGCAGGTGGAAACAATAAGCTAAGTGACTGGGGATTGTGTCCCTCACCTGTCACTTACAAATGCCTCTTTTCGTCGATTCATTAGGAGCAGCTTAAGTTACTGTACCAAGCGCAGACGGAGACGCTGGAGGCCCAGGTGACGTCACTGAGGTAAGCACCGGAGTGTGAGTGAGTGGCGAGTCGAGGGACATCCTGTTTTACCTGCCTGTGTCTGGATTACAGTGGCACAGTCAGAGCTTGGCCTGGGGCAGCGGGAATCCCCCAAAACCGGAGGTGGTTGTTTTAGGTGCCACACGGCCATCCTTTAATCATTTGTGTCAGACACTTTCACCTTGACGACCTGCAAAACTTCAAGTTTTCTTGATTGCTCTGTGGTTCTTGATTGGTCACATTTCAAAAGTTGCAGCTAGGGTAGAAGTTTTATTTAGTTTCAGCCACAAAAGAAAACCGTAGAGTAGGTGCAGGCTGTTCGTCATGGTTAGACTGTGTGGAAATGCCTTCCGTGAGCAGCTTGAGACAGTTTGACGAGGCAAAGTCGTGCTCTTGCCTGTCCTCAGGAGGAACCTGGTGACCTCGCAGGAGGAGTGCGAGGACCTGAAGGCTCGTCTCCGGCGGCAGGAAGCGGCGGCGGCGGGCGGGGCACAGCGGGTTGGCGGCCTGTGCCTGAAGTGCGCACAGCAGGAGGCCGTCCTGGCACCCACGCACGCCAACGTGCACATCCAGGCCGTCGAGAGGCTCACCAAGTGAGTACGACGGACCCTTGGTGCTTCAGTGCGTCCGCCAGTTAACTATGCATCGACCGATTTAACCTGTTAATGGACCGTGCCATTGATTGAAGCATCTTTTGTGTCCATTCAATGGTAATGATAGTGTTGTGAATGCCGCAAATTCTTTAAAAGTATAAGCAAATAAAGTAGACAATGACTCGAATGCAGTGGGAGTGGAGGGGTTTAGGCCTCTGTTCCGGATCCAGCCACTCGGGCGTGGGTTTCTCAGCAGAAAAACACATCTGGCACCTTGAGAGGTTGCGTACATCGGGAGGTTCTAAATCTGCGCACATGCACAGATGGCCAGCTTAATTGGAACTGGAGTTCCCATTACATGGTCCCCCCAAAGGCCCGTCTGGGAGCGTTAAAGGACCCCGCACCTTCCATTATAAAATAATTAGCAGGTTTTTCATTTGTTCCGACATTCAGTCGGAGGTGAAAAGTCCACCTCGCGCAGATCAACCAAACCATTAAAGGGGATTTATTTGTAGAGAAAGCAGAATTAAACCGCGTTGGCGTAGCGGTGAATCATTGCGCATTTCAATCCTGCACAAAATGACGCTGTCACCGTTGAATGTAACAAATCTGTTGTTTTTACAGTCAACCTAGCAGCGTTTATTATCCTGAAATCCCTGAGAGTCCTGTTCCTGCTCACTTCAGTGAGTGTGCAGGGAAGTTAGGTGCGAAATGGGGACATGTTCTTTACACTAGACTTTTGAAACGCTTTTCGGCTTATCAAGTCTCCCCAGCAGGCTCTGCTGCCGTTGCCCAGTGATTGACACGTTGACATGCCGCACTGCCCCCAGGAAAACTTCTGACAAATAACGGATCTGATTGGCGTTTTCCACCTAGCTGTGCTCCGTGAGCTGGCAAAACCACTCTGCTCACCGATTTAATATGAGTATCTGATTTCTCTAGCTCGCAAGCGAATGTATCTGCTTGTCGTTGTGCGACACACAAAGAGTTCATTGGAAATCGTGAAAGGGATCATTTAACTGATCCGATAGCTGCTGGACAACTGTAGCTGCACAATAGAGTAATCGGCCCTCGTTAACCCACAAATCAATGGACCGCTCCACTCCGAAGGCAAAAGCTCAACAGATGTGTTGATTGTTCCTCTGAGCACTGTTGACTAACCTATTACCTGTTGCAGAGAATGATCCATGCCAGTTCCCTTTTGGGAAAAGTAGTAGAGATTTATTAGTTCCAATTTAGTGTCATTTCATATTATAAGCAATTACATTTTTTTAACACAAAACACAAGTTAGGGGGGTTTTGTATTTTTTTATTTGGGGGTCACCAAAAGAAGCACAGGTGAGAGAACTCCACATGAAATCGTCTTTGATGTGGGCTGTCAGTTTGTTTCTCAGGGCTGCTCCCGGTGCACTCCTAAGATCACATGCCTGAGCATTAGCCATAATTTAAGTGATCAATTGGTTTTATTTGTTTGTCACATTCCCTCCATCACGCTACAAGTGCCGCTGCGCCCCTGCCCTATCCATGACGTGTGCGCGGGAGCGAGTGTGCTGAGGCTCTGTGGTGTGTGTCACGTGTGTGAGTAAAGCGTGTGGTGGTGTCCCCGCCGTGCCACAGGGAGCGGGACGATCTGATGGCCGTACTATCCTCGCTGCGGGCCGGCCAGAGCGAAATGCAGCAGAGGGAGTGGAACGCGTACCAGCAGGTCAAGCAGGCCGTGGAGATGGCCGAGGAGGCCAACCTGGAAAAGACCCGGGTGAGGCCCGTGTTTAGAAAGCTTGCAGAACAGGTCGCAGAACAGCCAGTTCTGTCCTGTTTTAAATTGTCTTTTTGTTGGCAGTCTTTGTAATTAATACCGAATCATCAAAATCTAATTTTAATATACGATGAGTTCAAACAACACTGGTACCAGAACTAACGTATAAAATTATCCTTAGTTTTCAATGCGTTTAAGCAGTCCAGTTAACCAATTTCTAAAATTGAATTGTGAATTGACAGTGCGACAGCGCTGTCGCAACAGCGACATCTGCTGGAAATGGCACCTACCGTGTTTATTAGTTTCTCTGCTTGGTCAATCTTGTGAGTTTCTGATATTGAAAACTGACACTTTCATTGAGTTTTCATTAAGAAGGTCAGATATTACTAATGGCTTGAGTTTAAAACAAACTACTTGAACCCTTTTATTAGGCGGCAACAGATTCTGTTCCTGACATTTTAGCATTACAAAGTCCATAGTTTCCCTTTGGTTGGTTATTTCATAAATATTCAGTGCTTTTTGCATTTAAATGTTTTTTTCCATTGACCCAATTTAGCTTCAGTTCTCAGTGTATTAATGGTTTGAGCGTGGCCTACTATAAGGAATCATGGGTGTGATGTGGAGCCCTCACCAGTCCTGCTTGAGTTTAGCTGCGTGTGTGTCCTCAGGCCGTGGTGTACAGCGAGCAGGTGCGGAATGAACTGGCCAGGCTAAGGGAGCGTCTGGAAAAGGAGCTAGCCACCGAGCAGGAGAAGATCGCCCAGGCCAGAGAGGGTGCCCGCAACGAGGCCAGGAAGGATAAGGAGGCGCTGGCACAAACGGTCAGTCTGCTCTCGGGCGAAGTGGACGGGCCAGTGGAGCCCAGGAAAGGGATGTGACGGCGCATCCACACAAGCAATCAGTTAAACCTTTTCCTTCAGTTTTTCATCAAATGAGGTTGTTCGTGTTGCTGGCCGTATCCCTTCTTTAACTGTCGTTTGTCATAATAACTTAGACTTTGCTACCATCTAGTGGTCAAATTGGTTACTGACAATTTTGAGGTTAGAAGAGAGTTGTTGAGGTGGTTTTAATCAAAAATCAAATGTCGGGTACAGTACCCTGATCTGCTTAGTTAATTAGATGTGATTTTTTACCTAGTCTCTCATTCTTTCTGGAACTAGAAGCATTGTGTTAGCATAAACACATGCATGAAGCTTTCACTGTGGGTTTTAATTTTGCAGAATCAGAATCCGGATCCAGTTCTGTGTACAACTTATCCCCAGTGTCGATCTGTGTAGGAATACATCCAAGTCGATTTGGACTGTGTGTTATGATAGAAGTCTGTTGTTTAATAATGCAATTTGCAAGTTTAATATATAAAATAAATTGAAGGCCATTCACTGGTATGTCATTTACCAGTGTCAATTGTAACTGTAGTGTAGAGTTGGCGGTTAATGTAGACTGGAATTCCGGTGTTTTCTTCATTGCTCTTGCACATATGAGGTCTTGACTGGTAACTTGGAGCAATGCTATCCCTTCCAACCCGAAATGTGTTTTTGTTTTTTCAAGCGATGTGAAAATATCATAGATTTATAACTAAACGTATGACGTCCACCGCAAAAGACACCTGTTCTGAAGGAGTTAATTTGTCGTCCGGTCATCCGTGTAAGGCGGCACACTCTAACTGAAAGGAATATTATAAAACATGAATTGCTCGAATCGGCAGATGACGAGATTCACCTGAACACGAAATGCAGATTATGGCGTTCAGGGGTATTTTATTTAGGTTTGAAATGGAACAATAGATGGGTTATATAATGGCAGCAAATGGTAAGCACTGCAGGAGGTTTGTCTATTTTCTTTGTGTGTGGATGTTCTTTATTCATCTCAAATTTGGTTTGACTATAAAATAATACATTTTGCTTAATTTTGTTACAAATATACACATATGGGATAATTTCAAAATTAACCAGGAAGGATGAATAGCTTTTAACTTTTGGAATCTTCAGAACTTTCTATATTTTCCCTGTAGGAACCAGCAGGTGGTGCCCTAGAGTGAGTTGGGAGGAATGTATTTCGGTGCAGCGCCTGGTGAAAGTGTGGGTGGGAGGCTTTAATAATTCTTAGCGATGCTGTGTCTCCCCTCTCTCCAGGTGGCCAGTCTGTCTCAGAAGGTGGCAGAGTTGGAGGGCCAGCTGGACCGGGGAGACAGAGAGAAGGGCTCCCTGTCGACCCAGCTCGATGAGGCCCTTCGGAAACTGAGCTCCCAGGAGACGGAGAGCAGCAGGGTATGCCTGTCCCGTTACGTCGTCAGATCGGGGGATCTTAATGGAGCGCAGCAAGGAAAGCTCTCCGCATCTGAAGGATTTTATGGCTGTATGCCGTCCTACATTCTGGCACCCATGATGGCTAAAGGACAAATTAAACAGATATGTTTTTAATATGGTTTTAAACACTGAGTTTGATTCTTAGAAAAAATGGTAGAGGGACTTTGTATGAGAAGACTCTACCACAAGATTAAGTACTCTTCGGTTAATCTACTTTGATCTCAAGAAGCTAGCTAATAATCTCAGCCTAGGAGAATTTATGGAGAAAATGTGCATGCCCAAGCCCCTTTAAGGTCTGACAAGTAACATCCTGAAGTATGGTAGTTTGTAAGTTACCAGTGAAGTGGACACAAAGTTCAGCTCAGGTGAAGATCCTAGCAGCAGCATTTTGAAGAAATTGGAAAGATTTAGTCCCAGTGTCGCTGCGGCCTGAGAAAACGGAATTGCACTTGTAGCTTTGCACGCCAAACCAATATTGCTTTTAAGAACTTCCTATTGTGTCAATCGGATGTCAAAGTGGCGTGCATAACCATTTTAATTTAAAATTGCTTTAGAGAAATACCTTTAAACAGCGTTTTGAAATATGAGTGGATTTCAGAAACCCCTGCACATTAGGTACTATTCACTGTGTTTACATTTCCTATAATGGAATCGCCCATAATTTGCACCTTCTCTCTGTAGGTGTGCCGAATTTATTTTTAGAGCTGTACTGTTTGCTGGGGAGGCATCGCTGAATTTGAATGAGTATGCTCTTTTTAAACTGACAAGCCTATCTGCTCAAACACTGCTGGAGTGCCAGGCTCACTGTCCCTGGTCTCGTGAAGCTCTCTAACTCAGCGACTTTCTCCATCAAATGAACACTAAATCTGCACTTTTTGGGTTAAAAACTGTCGTTACGGCTAACATACGATGGAGCTAATAATAAACACATGGAACTGTGAGCGGAGAAGAGTGGTCGGTTCAGTGTAGGGGTTGGAAGATCTCTTCCCGGTGGTCTGTTTTGGGAGATTGAGCCGGTGTAATAACTTTAGGGGTCGGCAGTCTTTACGGCAATCTGGTCTCACCCTTTTGGTTTTAGCCGTCACAGGTTGTCGGGTGTTCTCGGCAGGCCGGAGGTCAGGGGCCACGGTGTTAACGGTCCTCTGGGCTGCGGTTTGGTCCTGGCCACTGCTAAAAAAATAAAAAAATAAATAAAAAAAGCCAGGAACGACCATTTAATGTTTAACAACCAAAGTCTTTCACGGAATGGCCAATGTAGCTTAACCGTGAAACGAAAACACTATTTTCAAGTTCTATATTTGTTTAAATGGTAGCATTAATAGGTGGAGTAATTGAACATGTTGATGGCCAGATTTGATCAATTAAGACAATTTTTTCAGTCTTATTTGGGGCCGATTTAGAGTTTCCACAACTTGCCTTTGTGCTTTTTTCCTTATAGGACAAATATGCTTTAATTAATCAGCAGATTAAGTGGGACATATGTGCAGACAGAAACTTAATATTAAAAAAAAATAGTTATGGTTGCAAGACATGAGCATAAATTGGCTTAAATGAACCCCTTTAATGGAACCACAAATCAATAAAAGTGACGATCCCGGGGGCTTTGATGAAGGAACAACTTTGCAGTATGTTTATGGAAGCACCCCATGAATGCCCTTTCAAGTGGTTTTAATCATAATAGAAAACCACTAGGTGGCGCCAAATCTCTATAGGCGCTTTTCATTTCGTTTTGTTGTCTCGGTAAATGGGTGTCACTTACACGGGGACAGATGAGAGCATTGAATGGTGTACTTGGGGGTGAGAAGCGTTTCAATGAGCGGCTTTTCTGTAAAGGCTTTTTGATATGGTTATCAGTGGGTAATCGGCGGAATCGATCAGACCAGACAATGTGGGGGATGGTATAGTCTAAACTGTGCCCGCCTCCCAGGTTCTCAGCGAGCTGCGGTACCAGCTGAGTCAGGCCCAGCTAAAAAGGGAGGAGGTGGAAAGGGAACTGCGAGACCAGGGCTCCCGGAGCGCTCGACAGCTGGAGATGGCCCAGCAGGTGAGCGGCCCGTGTGTGTGAGGTGGAGATGACAGAGCAGGTGT
>JAOYSI010013959.1:0-38962 GCA_025775065.1 Hiodon alosoides | reverse complement strand
AACACTCCATAAATCTCAGTGAAATTTTCCTTTAATTAATCCAGTCCCCCCCCCCCCCCCCTTCAATTCCATTCAACTCAACATTTTAATGAGTGCTGAACCGCAAATAACAAAGCCAAAAATGCGCTAACCATTACGGACCATTCCTCCGTAACTCTGCTACTGTACATTTCCTTTGCTGGTCTGGCTTTGCTCTCAGGAAAGGCTGGGAATATCACTGCAGTAATACCGTGTGGTAAAGCGTTTTATTTGCCTTAAATTATGGGTTAAAAAAAATGGTTGAATATGTTTGAGTCCAGCTTAATTTAACATTTGTGTCTGGGTTCACATTGTGAATGCTAAATAAGTGTGTGTGTGTGTGTGTGTGTGTTTGGTTTTCTGCAATTATGTTGCCCCTTATTTCTTTATTTCATTCCTGCAGTTCTGCAGTCATTATGACATTTTTCGAGCTGTGGCATTTGAAGCAGTGGATTTGGCATTCAAGCTGCAGTACAGATCCTCAGACACATAAATTCACGGGTACCACTATTATCAGTGTTACAGGGCTTTGAGCAACACTGGAAAATGGGCTTGTGGTCTTGTTATCTCTCAGGCATGGTTACTTTTTTGGTCTTTATTGGTGCATTTAATTTACAGTTATTCTCAAACTCTACATTGCTTTTGTGCTCAAAAAGTTTGAGAGGGCAGCGCAGGGGACGAAGCTCACTCTGTCGGAGCTGAGACAAGAGGAAAAAAAACCCCAAAAACCAGACACGTGAAAACGGTTCAGTCTGATGCCATGTTATTTTTAGCCTGCGGCTCAGTTGAGTTTTCCTTGAAGAAAGAGAAACCTTGAGAGGCTGAGCTCCGCGCGGTGATGAGGCTGAGAGGAGGCGTTGCTCTGGGTGTTAGGAGACAATGAGCATGCACTCTGCAGATTGGCCTACGACGACAGGAAGTGAAGCATCTACCACTACGTGACAGTCCCTGTGCTCATTCAGAAAAAAGTGATGGTTTAGTTTTACTTCAGCGTTTGTTGTAGTCTCGCTACAAGCCATCTTTATAATCTGGCTATTAATGACCACATGGAATAAGGTTTAACATATCGAAGCTAAACTGTAATCTGTAGATCTGTGCCTATACATTACTTAATTCATAATGATTTAGATCAATAATGTTGAGCAATTTACATTCATGCTGGACTTATCATTTGGGATAATTATATACCTGCTGCAGTATTACAACATAATGAAACTGAAATGTGTTATTGTGTGTGGATATATCCAACTTCTGGTACTAGGGAAGGTGTGTTTTCTGACCCCAGAAAGTTTGTTTGTGTTCTTGTACAAGACTTCTACAAATCGAAATTCTATGCTTATTCTTCAACCTCCCCCCTGCCCCCCGCTATTTGTGAAACCATATGCTGTTTAGCGCTGATTGAAAGTGTGATCTGGATTCTGTAGTTGCTCTGTGACAGTGATCTCCAACAATGCCTGCTCTCTCTCATTCTCTTTCTCTCTCTCTCTCTCTTTCTCAGAGAGAGCCTTGGAAATTCTGCCAGTGCTGATTTCCAAATGACCCACTTTTCACACAGCCGGGGATAGAAAACCGCATTTAAACACTTATTTTATGATTTTCGCTTTGGACCACATTTAAAGGGCCAACTGAAAACTCAAACTCTCGCTTGAAAGGACAGACAGTGCTGTCAAAATTGTAAATCAAAATAACATTGAAAAGGCATTATAGAGAGGTATGTAAAGAGACAGCTGTTAAGTGACAGCTAGATTGGTGAAGGGTTTTGTGCAGTGTAAGGTATCTGCGTGTATTTGAATGTAATCTTGCGCTGTTATTTACTAAGATAGGGTTGATACACTAGTCGACGTGAGCCCATTTAGCTAGCTTTAAATATACTGTTTATCGATTGTTGAAAATTATATCATGCTCTTTTTGGGTTGTGCTTCTGTTGTGTTGTTGAGAACTTAACCTGAGTTGCTTCCATATATATTCAGTTGTGCAGGTTGCTTTTGATGAAATAATCTGCTAAGAAACTCACTAGTTCATGGAATTTATGGTGAGATGCCTGACCGCTAACCACGTGGCCAAATTGTACGCCATGTTATATTTTGGACGTACCAACCCTATATTCAACTCTTGGTCGGTTCAGAAGTGCTGGTTAACCAGGGTGTCTACAGCCTATATTTTGGAAATAGTGTTAGTCAGTGTCTATTTCGTTATCCTCCATATAGCCTGTTACACGAGGTAGTCCCTCGGATACCACTAACATAGGTTAACAGTTTTTGGTTATGTTTCGCCACCCGTGGGGTCCCGTGTTTTCGAGATTCATTTTGTTTCATTTCAGCAAGAGAAATTAGGTTAATAAATGGGCCGAAATGAGACGATGCCAAATGGGGTTTATGT
This sequence comes from Hiodon alosoides, assembly GCA_025775065.1. NCBI lineage: Eukaryota > Metazoa > Chordata > Actinopteri > Hiodontiformes > Hiodontidae > Hiodon > Hiodon alosoides. Next base: position 36,565 of record JAOYSI010013959.1, on the reverse strand, counting down.
GAGGTGTTGTATTATTTTGTTCCCATTTTTAGGCTTTATAAGCAACTAATTGTTGATTCTGAAATATTCTATAATACACACAGTCACATATTCTGAATCACCTAATAATACAGCGAGCAAAACTAAAATGACTGTATGGTTACCTAAAGCGATCAGCATTAGTCTCACTAACCGGTGTGATAACTGATGGATTTGTCATTAAGAAATTGCTAATTGAAACACTAGTAGACTGCCATGTTAATGTGAGTTAACACATTTAGTGGGTTTAATTCAAAGGGTGGCCTTAAAATCTAGTAAAAATGTATAACTTAAATCCATGACTTTGACTTAAAATCTGTAAAATCTCCCTAAACCTCCCTAAACCTGGAGGAAACTAATTGGAAAGACCACATTCCCAGCGATCCTCAATGTTTGGAACTGGGTAGAATACAGCAATATTTAATTGAAGTCTGACTCTGTCTTCTTATGTTTTAGATGTGGAGGAGAAGGAGGACGGCAACTGTGACACAGTCAGAACAGAGGTAAGAACCTGGTTTTGCTCGCCTAGTCCTCACCCTGTAAACTTGAACTTGAGACCGATTGAATGGCCTGTTGAGATAGATAACAGCATGATTGTTTTCAAAAGTATCGAAACCCTTTACTTTATATAATGGTATTACCTTTTTATCTACCACCCTTTTCAATGTTAAAGTAACGTCCGCTATCAGACAGGGGTGGTGGCATTGTGCAGAGTATACACTGTTTAAAAAAAAACCCCACCCGTGTTAGTCCAAATAAAAGGAGCCCTCCCTCAAGGTACAAGTTTGCTGTTCAAAGCTATCTCTAATTACATGTAGTTGCTAGGCAAATTGTGCTACTTTAAAGGGCGCCTGCCCGTTACTACATTCTAGTTGGCTCATGCTTTTTTTATTTGGTGGATTTAAGACGAACATGTTGGCCTTACTGGTGACTTGTCATTGACTAGCAAACAGATTGCCTGATTGCTGGCTTTGATGTCCATATTCAGCCGCCGTGCTCTCTACTGCTGATGTCTTCTTCCTGGTGTGAAAGAGCTGACATGCGCAGAGCTTGCCTTGTTTTTTAAGGGAACGCCGATCGTCCCTGTTCCATTGTCGTCTGCTGATTGTCGCGGTGCGTTTGAAAACGGCTCACTTCTGACCTGATATAGAGGTCACCGTGATCACGTACGACACAAAGCACATCCTGTCTGAGCAACTGCCTTGTTCACTGGGTCTCTGGTGTCTGACATTTTGTTTCTATTTCCACTGTGACAGTCTAGCCGGTGCTAGACATTTTAAAGCATTAATAAACAGAATTGGTTCATGCAAAGTTTCTCTTTTTTGAAGAATATTGGAAGATGTTTGTGTCGTTTTTCTCTTTTATGGTGTACAAAGAATTCCTCTTGAGCATTTTCATCAGGGGCTTCCTTATTTATGATACTCTCTGTTATTTCCATATCAGACTCTCGCACGTGGTTCTCTTTAGAGTTTGTAATTGACCACTACTACCCCACAGTACAGTCAGAAAATACCACTGTTTCTTTTAGTTTGAACAGATAGTTGTATGGATGTTATATACGTGTGTGTGTTTTATATGTGTGTGTGTGTGTATATTACAGTTACTGCATTGGGTTTTTTTTAAAGTGGTGTTGACTGAGTTAATAATGAACCAATATTAGTTTAGGGGACTGATTTAGCACGTCTGCTGCATTGTTTACTCTGGGTCTTTAGCACCATACTGGACCGAGGTCAGGTTAATAGAATACGGCCATGATAAAGGAAAAGGTGCTGGGTAGCCGGGTCAGAACAATGTGCTCTTTGTGCCCGAAGAAATGCGAAAGGCTTTCCTCATTCATCATAACAGTCTGAACGACTCACGTAACCTGACAATGATGTTAAGATTTGCTAAGATTTACTCGCTTAATTTCTTTGAAAGTTGTTCAAGTTGGTGCATCCAGGAATTGTCCTTGCTCAGTAATTATTTTGTATTGCTTGCTCCTCATACAATATCTGTATCCAGACCAATGTGCAACAATTGATATGTCTTAATTGTTCATTTAAGATTGTGATTATATGGTACGTCATATGTGTTTACACACATTTTGATTAGAATTTATGTGGAATGTTAAATGACACTTTTCTAGCAGAGATGCCATGCCAACATGCAAAGTCAGGCTCGGTCTGTTGAGTCAAACAAAGACCCCATTGCACCTCTTGAACCCTGAACAAAAGAATTCTGCAACGCTCTGAGGAGTGCTGCACTTTATAGCCTTCTAAAGATTCTAAAGATGACTTTTTAAATTACATATTAACCTTGACCGCAGCAGTGTTTATTTCCCAAAGCATAAACCCCTCCACTCACTAAAATCGCTGGGAACGTTGTTCCTGGATTAGTAAATAATTAAAGGGGAGCTGATGCATGCAGATGGCTGGGCTAGGGTTGATGGTAGTTCTGTCTGCTATCACCTAGCATGGGGCATGCAGGGGCCCAGGTAGGAGAGTAGCGTTTCTAACGCACACAGCGATGTGCGCTAACTGTTTGTCGTGATCCTTCTATGGAGACTGCACACTTCACTCCAGCACTTAATCCACTTCAGATCTAGGCTTGTTATTAATGTCCTCCGATGGCTGGCTCATGCTGGAGACGAGGGGTGTAGCTGTGTCTGTGACACCTCCCCTACCACAGTAAACTAAAGGGAGAGAAGTATACATTACATAGGGAAACCACTTGGGCTGGCTGTGCTTCTCTTGGCCAAAGTCTGAATTTTTAAGTGTATGTAGCTCAATCAGAATTTGGTTTGAAGAATAGCAGTGGGGGGTCACAGTCTCACCTAGTTCATGTTCTGACTAAAAGACTTTAATCCGCAGGTCTGGGACAACGCAAGCACCTGCAAGGGGGACATGAAGGATCATGTACCGCTAAGAAAGTGAACGCTACCAAAAATCTTCAGAAAAGTGCTACAGGGACCTCTTGCTTTTCCCATAAATGGTACCGAATGGTATATGAATTGAAGATATCAAATACACTTGGTTTTGTCACAGGAGGCGTTCTCACTCCCAGGCTACGCGTTGCGATCAGGGCACACACAAGGCCAGGGAGGTAGGCTGGACACTGGAAACTCAGGCGAGTGAGGCAGCATGTCGAGAAAGGCCGCTAGGAATTCCTCTTTTTCCCCCCCAGCCGTTTGGAGCGCCCACGGCTGTTCTCCTCAGTGCTCCACTGGCGTGCTTACAAACGACAGCCCCCTTTTCTCGCAGTGGGCCCCTCGTAAAGAGGCGACGCTCCACTCTGCAGCTAAATTCAGAATTTAGGCTTTTTTTTTTATACGCAGCTTCCTGTTTCTGGGAAGGGGAAAACAGTTAAAAATAAAAGCCATCAGTTAATTCCCTTTGTTTTCCCGTGTTCTTTTTATCCCTTTGAGCAGGGAGATCGAGCCAGGCTTCGTGGGGGACTGGGCTGGGAAATCAGCCTACGTCAGAGGCCCATGCAGAGAATTACCTTCCAGGCCGGCGACCCTTATTACATTAGCAAGCGGAAGAGGGATGAGTGGCTGGCCAAATGGAAGATGGAGGTGAGTACCTGGCTCAACAACAAAGTCTCGGTGAGAGAGCGAGAGAGAGAGAGAGAGAGAGAGAGAGCAAGAGAGAGAGAGAGAGAGAGAGAGAGAGAGAGAGAGAGAGAGATGGTGAAGACCAAGTTAGGGCAGCGGTCATGAGCCAGAGCAGACAGAGAAAGCCCAGGTCCCAAAGAGTGTGCATCACACATCCGAAGCCAAGTGTATTTGATGGGTCAGTTAATATCTCATGAAGGTACCATTTATTCAATGGGTTTTTTTGTGAAAAATAAGTATTCTGCGTTTTGAGGTTTGGGGTCTGCGTATTTGATGTAGTTACTGAAGTGCATTATCGACAGTGAATTGGGGTGAAGTTTATTACCCCGTCAAAGAAAATGTTCAGTTGTTGTGACTACAGCGGGGAAGACCACCCTGATGTTTTGCCATATTGATTATCTCTTCGGCATCTGTGACATAGCGTTTTTCGCAATGGCAAATGATCACCCAAGACGGTTACTGCAAAAACTGACAGAAGCAACAATACACTCTTCCGGAGGAACCTGTGTAAAAACTTTCTCGAATGAACGTTGACTTGCACCTTCTTGTGTAAAATGATTACCTGTAGTGCTTCTATTTTTTTGGCAAGTCTGTTGAACCTTAACACAAGAGCACACGAGCTGGAAGTATTTGTGGGTATATACAGATTAGAAGCTGCTGCCTGACAATGACTTGAAGTGAAGGTCAAAAGCAAACCTGGGCTCTGCACAGGTTTTTTTTCACTTTGAATAAGACTCAGTAGTGGAAGTAATGCACAGTTCTGGTTCAGGTTGTGTTCAGAGGTTTGTGTCAGGCTGCGAGATGAACTATAGGCTTATTTTGACAACTGCTGCCCTGAGAGCCTACAAAGTATTCAGTACAGCCTTATCTAGTGCTGGTTCTGAAGGCCTGTGTCCCCTTCAGTTAACTTGGTTATGAAAAGCCTTAACACCTGTATAACACCTGTATAACCAGTCACCATTGCTTATTTATTTATGAAGTATCATTTTTTGTATTCCTCCGAAGCCTGATCAAGACAGTGTAGAAAGGAATGTAGTATCTAGTATTTTTGGAGTAGAAGAATTTTGTTGGTTTGCATTTGCAAAGTTTACCTTTCCAGAAGCAATCTGTTATAACCTTTATTATTATTACTGTCATGTAAAGCGTGTTGTAAATTGAAAATTGCTATACAAATAAAAAAAATAAAAAATAAAAAATATATATATAATTTATTGGTTATCATAAAAACACAGGGAATAAGAACTATCACAGTTAATAAAATTGAGAATCGGTGTAAGTATCTCTGTAGCCTTTTATTTTATTTTTAAGAGCTCCAAGGCCATTGAGACTGGTCGTTGAGAAAGCTTGACATTGGAGACTTCTAGTTTTCTTTTTCTCCATAAACCAAAATGAAGTAACAAATAGTGGTTAGAAATGGTGGCTACTGTTGAAAACGTACGCGTCGAGTCATGTCCGAGTTCGGGTCTCTGGCGGCTCAGCTGAGAGAAGGTGTCTCTGGAGCGTGGTTGGGGGCCGGAACGCTGGCTGTGACGGAACCCCCTATCTCATGTGAGGCGCTGGCGCTGCCGCTGCCGCTGCCCTACTTTACAGTCTGATGGGATTTTGCTCAGTTTAAGCTCATCATTAGTCACAAACACCTTTTCCCAGACGGCCTCAATCCTCGCTGTCACTCGGGGCCGTGTAGAGGTGTCCCCGGCACGCCGAATGCCCGCTCTCATTGTCAATATTTATTTACAAGAGAGGGTCGTGGGGCTGTAGAAGCAGGTCGCTCCCGTTTACCCTGAGTATAGTCGCTGTCTGGAATCTCCGCAGTGTCACTGTACCTTTAGTCACTGTACCTTTAGTGTTTTCTGGGACCGCTGTTGTTTAAACCGGTGTCGGGGAAACGGATGTTGCATTCCGGTCAATGGTAAAAGCAGGGCTGTTGTGGAAAAGATTGTCGTACATACATGCAGATGATTAGGGCTAGGCCTAAATGTTTGTTTGTCCAGGAATTGTTCATCCTAATTTTCAGGAGGTGGGGTTTCTGGTTTTTGTAAGAATATATATATTTGAATAACGACCAAACAAATAAATACATTTCTCACACATCTTTAAGTAGGTTTTGGCCTAAATTTGGGAGTTAAATTAATGGAAACAGATTTTAGTTTTTCTCTCCTTCTTGCACTAAATTTTTTTTTTTTTTTTGGGTGTCCATTTCCGCAGGTTAGCTCACGTCACAGGGGTTTATGTTGACGGAAGATAAGGGGTGGCTTCAAGAAAATAAAAATAAAAAGATAAATTCCCAGGTGCCCCTTTGCACCATAGCTGTGATGTTATCTTCTCGTTACAAAGTGTTTAACAGGGACGTTTACAGAAAAGTCACGTTTGGTCCCTTTTCACACGGTTGTGCTACACTTTATTCACGGTCGTGCCACAAGGCTATGACAATGTTTACTGGTGTGATTTTTTTAGGCTCTTTTTTCACTCACACAATGTGAGGGGTCAGCGTGCAAATTTGGATAAAATGTACACTTAAGCAAGAGAAGCTTTTAGCCATCTTGAGAAAAACATTTATGATCTTCTTAGAGTGCAGAGCCTTGCCATGAATCCCACATTTTCCCAGGGTCCCTCTAGAGTCATGAACTCTGACCTTTTGCTGAGGTTAGGGAGTACTGTAGATCCCTGGATGCGGTTCAAGTGTTCGTCCTGGGGCATTTTTATGCCTTGCTTTCGGAGAGATGTTGGCAGGAGGGACGCTCCTGGGAAAAGTCCCAAACTTTCTCCATTGGCCGGACCATATGGCTCTGACTCAGGTTTCGGTGAAACTACAGAGCCTTAGAACTGGCTTTGTAACCCTGTTCAGACTGATAGGGATCAGCATCTTTTTTTCAGGAAATTATTTTTATTATGGCCTGATGTGCCTCTAGAACCATGCGTTCTGACAACTTCACTCTGATGTTAAGGGTCGAAGGCCTTTTCACTGTATGGTATACACATACACACGATGTGTGTGTGTGTGTGTGTGTGTGTGTGTGTGTGTGTGTGTGTGTGTGTGTGTTGTGTGTGTGTGTGTGTGTGTATAAATATATAAACACACACACACACACACAGTTGCTGCTCGTAGTGAAAAAATAATAAAAGCTAGGCAGATCAACGTGTACTATTCACACCCTTAGCGATACAGGGACTCGCCTCAAACCGTTCCATCACTGGATTGTGGAAGTTGTGGATGTGGTCAACGAGTTCCTTTTCAATCAATAGTAGTGCCGCAGGTCATGAGGTTGATACGTTACAGGGTGCTGAAACACCTCTCGGATTCCGCCGTTGTAACCTTGGGAGTAAGAACAATCTTCGCAGTATGTTGGGGACCGGCCTATGTTCGTAATGTCTGTTTGTAGTTAATACGGTGCCTTGTGAAAGCTTTCAGACCCCTGAACAATTTTCTCATATTACTGAATAACATATGGTACATCAAACTTTCGTTCTGTTTGATCGTTTATTTTAAAACACTGAAACTCAAAATCATTGGTTGTGAAACTGCTTTTATGTTCGAAAATATGTAGGCAAATGCTAAACTGAAGTATGTTGTTTCCGTAAGTATTCAACCCCCACACATTAATGTTTGGTAGAGCCACCTTTCGCTGAAATGACCTGGTCTGCCCTCAGTGTCAGAGTGATTATGACCCGTTCTTCTTGGCAGATTTGCTCCAGGTTGTTCAGGTTGGTTGGATGATGCTTGTGGACTACAATTTTCAAATAGTACCACAGATAGAACTGACAGCTATTCAACTTGCAGAACAGTTATGATGACTGTTTAGATTAATCCAATGTGTTGTATTGTTTTTTCCCCTTGGAATTTCAAGCACAGTTGCTGGCCGTGGTTATTTAATGGTGTGTTCTCTTGATTAATCTTATTAATTTGAGAGTTGGAGTTAGAGCTACCCTATATGACAATAGCAGTAGCAGAGACTACACTGCAGTGTTACATCTTGATGGAGCAGTGACATGGTCCGCTTGATTATTTGTGCAGTTAGAATGATATAACATCTCGTAACGCAGAACGTTAATTTGCTCTCAGAAATCAGATTGAGCCAATGTGGTGCAGCGAAATCTTTAGCGTGTAGCGCGTCACCCCCTGCTGTGCGGAAGGACAGACAGTGTCAAATAGAAGACAGATGTGGTGAAGAATGAGAGTGGATTAAGACACTATGTCTTTCCTCCCAGCCTCAACCGTCGATAAATGCATTGAGACAAGGCTCACGCTGGGGGCATTAGAGTTAACTAAAGATCCTAAAAGATCCTGTCTTATCCTTTCAGCTTGTGCAGACTAACAGAGCTCAGCCTCCCTGTTGACACTGGTTTGAAAGGTAAATGTAAATACAGATTCTTGACTTGCTTTCACATGACGAAGCCTGCAGATGTGTGAATGGAATATAGAAAGAGATGGCTTGCTATAAAAAGACCTCAGTCCACATCAAAATGTAGGCGGCCGTTTTATTCCTACTAAATGGAACCGGGAATTACAAAGAAATGTGAATGCACATTGCCGTGGAACTTAATAAAAACAGTGCTTTGTTTATTTTGACACCGGAATTCACAGATTTATTGATTTTGTCGTGAGTGGCTTTTGCAGGGAGCAGAGGCGCTATTGAACAATAAACATAGAAATAACAAGAAAGTGAGAATGCTGGTTAATAAAATAAGCAATGACTCCACCGCCCGCTTCATCAGTTCAGAAGTGGCTCCACACATCATACATGATGCAGTCTGCTGAAATGAGTCAGGCTAATGCATCATATGCGTATGAAATTTCATTGCTCCACAGTGATCGGTATGAACATAATGTGGAAAATGTTCATGCATATAGTTGGAGGCTTGAGTTTAGTTATGTTAATTCTTCAGCAATCACAATGAAGCATTTATGATCACTAGATCATAACGGTCATATTCTTTGTATCGTTTTAAAAATATATATATATAAAAATAAACAAGGTGCATGGCAAATATGGTCCTTTTTCAGTACAGTCTAAGACATGCCATGTGTGCAACTCTCCCACACCATATCATCAGCGCGCTACAGTCTGGAATCCATTAGGTCCCTAATTATTGGCACGGTTGCCTAGGGATCTGCAGAGAATCAAAATGGTTGACAAGGAGAGAAGGGGAGAATGCATCTCCCTGAAGTCCTGCGTCACCTCTTAGTAGACAAAACCGATTCCTGTAGCAGCTTTAGCTCTGCGTGGAAATGCAAAAGACTGGATTCAGGAAACTGCATATGTGGAAAGTGAACCCCTGCTAGCATGTTGGTTAACCGATTTTGCGTATAGCGTCTTATTCGCAAAGTGGGTTTTGCGTTTGTACCCTCACCCAAAGTAATCTGGTGCGTGGAGCTGCTGCATGGCAATGTTGGTTTTGAAACGTCCTGCTGCAGTGCAGTTCAGAGAAAAAATCGCTTTTTGTTCCCATGAGACAAAGAGTAATGTAGAACGCTCAGATATCTGTTTGTTTTAGTTGCAGAGCTGTTGACATGTTGGATCACTTTCTCCCCCTCATTTCCATGTAACCCCGCCTTTTTGACCCCTACATCAGTGTCAGATTAGATGCATGAGATTATGTGTCTGCAAAATCTAGATTAGGGAGTTTTAATCTGAGCGACCTGGTGAGGCGCCAGTCTACATAAGGTACTTGGGTGGATTTGAGGAATGAACAGGAACCAAACTTTCTCTTTGGTTCCTTTTTTGTGTGAAACTAATGGTTAACAGCTTGACTATTCGAGCTGTATTTCAGCTGTCCACGCTTGAAAGCTTGAGGGACATGAGACCAAAAAAATAAACGAATAACAGATTGCTTTACACAAAAGAATTGCGACCAGCTTTTCAGTCTTAAATGTCCACAGTCATGTTACGTGGAACGAGGACATGAGAAGTGTTTACGGAAAAACGTCTCAATGAGACGGAGGAGTTTGCAGTCAGATTTAGGTTTGGCCTCCTGGAAGGGTCCTCACACTTGACAATGAAAGCGTGAAGCTGCTGTGCGAGTGGTGGCAGGGACTGGCCTGCCGGCCTGTACCTCGGACGCTCAGGCCTTGATCTGTCCAGCGATAGTGCGCTATTAGCCCCAACATCGCGGTCTAACTGGATTTGGCCTGAAGATTGAGCAAGTGGTCGTCACACAAGACCTTTTCAAAATGTACTGGGATGGTAAGAGATAACTAGCGGTCATTTATCCTGTTCGATACGTCCATCCGTTTTCTGAAACCGCTTATCCAATTCGGGGTCACGAGGTGCCAAAGCCTAACCCCGGCAGGCAATACCCATGACGGGACGCCAGTCCATCACACAACTGGGGACACACAAAAATGTGGACAGTCCCGAGACGGCTTCGAACCCAGGCACTGTGAGGCACCAACCCTAACAGCTGAGCCACCATGCCGCCCCGTATGACACACCCTCTCCATTACACCCTGTCGAAACAAATCCACTTTAAAGTATTCAGTGAACCTTAAAAAAAGGTTTGATTGTTTGATTATAGCTGAGGCCATGATACTGCCCTTAGAAGATGGCTGCCCTGTACTGTTTGCAGTGATGGACAAAACATGAGTGTATATTTAACCCTTAAATGCTGTTATGAATGTTTCTCTGTAGATATTTAATGTAGTGATTTTTTTAAGGTTGACAGATGTCGGTTAAATGTTCCCCTTGTATTTAGTGTAAAATTTTTAATGTTTTAATATTTATAATATTTATATACTGATTTCTGAGCTGGTTTGGAATTTTGCAGTATGATGCCCTACATATATTTTTCATGCTCTTCTTATTATTTAATCCCTATTGATTTTGCGGCTAAATTGTATTGTTTTAATGCACTTTCTTTTGCTTTAACCCTGAACAAGCTGCACATTTTGATGGGCGGCCCCTGGAGATTAGTCCAGTGTTATTAAAGGCATAGGCCTACTTACGGTTTCCAATAAACAAACCAGCTGTGTTGGGTGGTGGCAGGCCGACTGTGCTTTGTGGAATATCCCTGTTTCACAGAGAGGTGAATGCGATCTTGTTCGTCTTCTCCTTTCTCTCGGTATGGGCCTCAGGAGGGACCATTAGCAGAGCTTTGGCAGAAAGGCGCTTTGCATTGTGGTCCCAGAGCGCAGAGCTTGGAGCTTTGTCATCGGCCCTTTAAGGGAAAAGGCAGCTCCTATTAACTCTCTCTTTACTCCTGATTTCAGACCGGGTCGGCCTTCAAACGGTGAGATAAGAGTGCCAAACATGTTTGCCTGGATTTGCAGTGTCATTGGTTACTATGGAGGCAAAGCCAGGGCACATATTGGACTCTCTCATTAAGGCGAATCTCATGTGAAAGAAGCAGGTTGGAAGGCTGGCTGGTCGTATCATCCTAGGTCCGTTTGGTCATATGGATCAGTTTGTTTCCAAAAAATTGTAAAGATGTCATTTTATTTTTAAATTGTAAAGCCAAATTTGAATAAATCTTTGTGTACTGTACCAGTCAAACTGGAGATGTTCCATACTTCCTGTCTGAATTGGAAAATGGTTTTCTGCTACATCTAGTGCATTGCGGATACAAGCTTGCTTTTCGCTGCATTCATGTACAGTAGATGTGTGTAATTGCAACACAGGGAAGTTACAGCTGACCTGATTACATACCAGGCAAAATGTGTAAGACAGACAGACGTGCTTGGCATGTTCAGTTCTCTTTATAAACTGCCTGCCTTTTTGAAGCATTATTCATTCGATTAAAAGCCTCAGTTTAATTGATGTTGGAAGTGGCCTGCTGGCTCAAAATGAGAAGTAAAACAGAGTGTCTTTATCTATTAACTGAATGATTGTATCAGCCTATACAACACAAGTTGTAGATGTATATTTTTTAGAGCAACGAAAAACCCACAGTAATGTTGAATCTGCGCAGACGATACCACCTAATGCTTTTGAAGGAACAAGCAGGGGTGTGCTGTCCTTAGTTCACCCTGGGCTGGGCCAACTACCCTCTCTGGAGGCCCACAGACAGAGGCAGGGGAGAGGTGGCCACTCTCCAGCCATATCCTCCAATCTCAACTTGGAACGCTGTAATGAACACTCCCCTCCCCGCAGGATATGACTTTAGACCTGATTACTAACACATGTGTCTCATTGTGCAGATAAAACCCTTACCTTGGTATGCCCCCTTGTGGTCACAAACTACGGGATGGCCCTTAATTTATTTGTATTTTATTGGTGGGAGGCTGGGGGTGTTACCGAGTTCTTGATATTTTTAATATTAATGCTGGACAATCATTTTTGGCATATATTATATATATTTTGATATATATATATTATACGATAAACTGACACAAAATCCTCACCAAATCACAGTGATACTGTCGATGGGATATTGTTTGAGACATTGGTTGAACGTTGGAAATAATCAGTAGTTAAAACTCTAAAATATATTGGAGTTCTATGCAACATCCGCTTGAAAATACCAGAGAACCGGTGACTTTGTTGAGCACTATGAGTTGTGACGGAACCTGATGAAATGGTCTGAAACAACTCCATGCAATCCTGCGATGGCGTGAGAAACCAGTAGGGAACAGTCACTGTGCTAAATGTGGTCTAGTAAAGGGCTCCTCTGCCACAGAGCTACGCTCAGGAAATGAAGAGCTACTGCCTAGTGATGCAAACTGGTGGTCACGACTTCAGACGTCGGCCGCAGGGAGAAAGAGATGTGTGCATTTCGTGCTGCGGAGCAGACATAGTTTCTGCAGTGCTCTGTGGGTCTGTGCTCACAAAGGCCATTAGAAGGTATTCTCCATACTCTGCTAGACGTGGATGGACTGTAGCTGGGTTCTGTTCGGTTTATCTGAAGAACTTTCGGTCGCTCTTTCTCTCCTTGCAGTTTATAATGCGGTGCATCTCACGTGCAGTCTCTTGGAAGTGTTGAGTACGGCCTTTACTCATGCTGGCATAATTCTATCGCTTTATCATGTGTCCGTTAATCAAGCTTGACATATGCGTCGCATTCGTAAAACAATTGCTGCTTTTCTTGAGGAGCAGTCAGGGCATTCAGTTACGAAGAGGTCCTTGTAGTTGACCTTGCGGTTGGTCGCTGTGCTCTCGGCAACCTTCATGAGGTTAACACACTGTCCTGTCCGGGTATCCCGGTGTAATTAGGAGTAGGTCAACGCTCCTGCCCCAGTTGCCCATTGAGTTTCGCCTTCACATCGTCCATAACTGGTAACCATAACGATTCCCTGACCTCTAAATCCTGGCTGGCCAGAGAACCCTGTCAACGTGCCTGCTGAGGGTCTTGCAGCCCTCATCAGAAACTTTAAAGTAACACGGGTCTCATCAAGGACAATGACCCTGTGTTTTTAGGGAGTTTTTTTTTCCGATTTTGTTTGTTTTTAGTCACCTGCAAGTCAAGATTAGGTGTGAGCAATGCTGAAAGTTCTGCTCCTGGAACCACATTACAAAAGGACTGTTTTTTTTTCTGAGCATATTTGCATTTTACGTATTTGCATAATGTTTTTTTATTGGTAGCACCTGTGAAGGAATGGGGCTTAACTTCCTGTCTGGAAGTCGAGATACCGAAGCTCTGAGTCTTGTCTTCCGTATAGCTTATGAAGGCACCCGGTCGTTCATTAGACATATGGCAGTCCTGCTCTGTTACACAACCTCACAATGAAGGTGGCCCCAACCGACCTTATGGTGGCACTACAGCAAACGTCTAAAGAAATGACCGTTGGACCCATGATCACCAAACCAAGTCTCCTATCTACCTATCATCTCAGCAGATTGAGTGAGTAGCAGATATTCGGGTGATTTCTTAGGGATTTTTCCAATACGAGCAACATCTCATAAGAATAGAAAAAAATAAAATAAATAACGTTTGAAAAAAGGTATTTGTAGGATACTGTAGCTTCACAATTTTTAATGGATTTAAAATCTTGTTGTAGAGCTGTGAAAGACTTTACAATGCATCGTATGTAATAGAAATCTGTGAAATGGCAAACGTGGTTCAGGCCTAAGACTTCCATTTTTACCCTGTAGATTATATTTAAGTATAAAAATTTTAAAAACACACAAGATGTTAAAAGATTTATTTGAAGGAATAAAAATCTAATTACTAATATTTTGAAAATAAAAAGTTTTTTTTTTTTAGATAAATGCCTGTTTTTTTGGTATATTGTCAAAGTAAAGCATATAATACAATACTTATGTAATCATTAAGTTAAAGTTAGAAGTTATGATAATACTTTTTACATTTTTTAAATATTTAAAATGTGATGCTGGTAAAGTTCAACTTGTCCCTACACAAACACAGGGGAAAAAACTGCAGCTTGAACAATAAAAAGGAATATGAAGTTACACTATAAAATGTATACATTGTAGGACTTAAATTCAATGCTCAAAACTCTTCTCAGGAACTGCTAGTCCCATTGACATCAACGTTGGACGACATTTCAAAGGATTGGAGATCCTAAAAATGGTGGATGCCACCGGATGGACTCAATAGTATATATACTGTCTGTATAGCATTTGTGCGTTTCAAATATTTATTTTTTCCAGAAACGTGAAATTAAAACTCAGCTGATTGATAAAACGTACTACTTTGGTTCATCAGTATCAGCTTTTGCGGTAAAATCTCAAATAAAACATTGTTATTGCTTACAGTTTAACATTAAACTGAAAATGCAAATAAGTTCTCATGGCACGCAACGCTTAGTGTTCCTGCCACTATTCTACCAAACCGCACCAAATTTGGTGGACATGTCAAGTATGAGTGTCGCTTCTTCCTATTTGAGCTTGGTGCCTATTGACCCCATGGAGGCACTATTGCAAACATTGATGCCAACTTTAAGTGTCCCATTTGACCTACAATCTCCAAACCTACTACCCCAGGTCTACTAGGTTCCTTTACTTATGAGGAATGCAGTTGTCTCAAAGAGCCAAAATGGTTGCCAATAATTTAGTTTGGCCTTTTTGAGAATCCTTCACAAATCATCTTACCGCCGTAAGACCAAGTGACATCAAATTTGGTGTTGTACCAAGCTCTATTTAAACTGTGAAGGAAACGTTTCTGCAGACAAAGATTGCCAATTTACAGGTTTATCAATGTAACGTTTTAAATCCTTCTTCTCAGGAACTGCAAATCCCATTGACATCAACTTTTGGCTGTTCAGCACTACATTGTTATTATGTGGGGCATTATAGGCTCTCTGAGACACTGTTCTATTGTAGTGTATAGTAACAGTAAAAAGAGATATTTTTGTGTTTAAAATGAATGTTTGTATACCTTGAACCAAAAATTGCACTTATCTTTATTTTGTCATAACGATTTTTGTTTTCTGTTTATGAATCCATTGAGTTCCTTTTTTAATTTGCTGTCTTGTCAGAAATTGTTCTCAGATTAATATGAAGTAGCAAACACTTTAGTGTTCCGTAATGAACTGTCACCATGGAAACAGGTTGCAGGGCCTATGGTGCCTGCCGCTCTGAAGCCTTAACCCCCCTACCAGCGCAGGGACGGAGAGGAGACATAAATGTGTCTGGAGGATGAAAATACTGCCAAATTAGCAGGACATGCCGGGTCTCGTTCGGCATAAAAGAGTGTTAAAAAACGGCCAAACAAATGTCCTACTCAGGTCTTTGTTAACACAAATACTGGGCTTTTTTTTTTAAACTGTGAAATATGAAAGTGATTAAGAGCTAGAGAAGCACAAAAAGCCTTTCGTAGCTTTTTTAAGTGTACTTGGTCATTTCTTCTCTCCCCCCACATCTTTTGCATGATACATATGAAAAACTGAACATTCATATAAATTTAGAAGAGTGACACAATTTACAGTATAGTATTGGTATGGTAGTGGAACGAAATCTCTCTTGCAGAGGTATACGCGGGGAGAGTGGAACAGTATTTTTTACGTGCCTTGTGTTACAGTGAACTCCTCTCGCCCACCCCCTATCCCCTCCCCCCTCCCCCAGCTATGGAAATGAACCTTGTGCTATAGATATGAGGGTGAGGACGAGGTTTGCAGCAAATTTCCAGCCTGAATGTAGACTGCCTCCTGGCTCCCTGCCAACATTTGCAAGTCCTTCCTAGCCAACCAGAATCCTAGTCAGCAATCACCTGACCTTGAATTCCCAGACAAAGAAATTTTCTGCGTTTTTTTTCTTTTTTTTTTTTTTTTTTTTTTGAAAGCAAGCTTCTTTACCCCAAGAGAGGGGGGCAAAAAAAATTTAAACCCCACACTGGATTTAAAGTTGCGTGCACAAGGGTTTATGGGTATGTCCGTTGCATTATTTGTTTAATAAAACAGCGTTGTGTGCTTTTGTGTTTAGCCTGGTTACAACAAGTAGAATATGCTGACTTAAGGTATTTCTGGAGAGTTGCTACGGAGCATCTGCTCCGATCAACTTAAAGGGAAACCGTCACTTTAAATGAGAAGGAAATGCAGCAGCCTTTCAGCCGGCTGACGAAAGTACTTTAAATAGAAGTAATTGTTTGAGAGGAATCTAATTTACACTAAGTTGATGTTATTGATGTTATTTAAGTGTCAGTTTAAAAAAAAAATTATTTTGTAGAAATTCCTGGAGACATTTGCTACTTTTTAAATCTTGCAGTAACATGTGTTTAATAAAATGCTTCAAACACACATTTGGAATGAACTAGGGTTAAAAAAAAAACAAATTTTCTGAGTTCGAATTTTGCTGGGTAAAGGGAATTGTTTGCTTGGTGAAAAGGTGATTTAAGAAAGACTTGAGAATGTTTTTGAAAGAAGGTGAAAGTTAATAGAGGGCCTCAAGTCTTGAACTTGTAGTTGTAAATGTTTGCACCAACAGGAGGCATTGTGGTGGTTGTATCTGGAGCAGGATCTGCTGCTGTGTATGTACATGGGTCTGAATTATTCTAATGCAGTTTTCACTACTGCTGGGTTTAAGAGGAAAATGGCTTTAGGGGATTATGCTTAATCTCTGTCCATTATGTTCAGGGAAACATTTGCAGGTTTATTTATTTATTTATTTATTTAATCTTTGAAAAAATTACATTGAAATAGTTTTCAGGGATTTTACTGTCAGGATTGATCATGTTGCTCTACTTATATCAGTTTTACATGTGCACTGAAAACTACGTCTTTTCAGGGGATATTTTCCGTGCTTCCAATCATAAATGCATGACTTCTCCTAATATTCCTACTAATCAATTCATAATGTGACATAATCCAATGCAAGCCGGATGGACTTCAGTCTTGTTAGCTCACTGTGAAAATGAGCTTTTCAGGCTGTAATCTGAACCATGTTAATTAAATAGACCTGTTGTGCATTCACATAGTGTGGTGGAGGGTTGTTCCATTGTTATCCTTGAGTGCAGGAATGTGCATTTTCAGCTGGGGGTCTGCTCCTGCACTACACTACCAGGTCTGGGCTGAAAGTTTGTGATCTGATGAAGTAATTAAGTAAGTGCAATGGGCTGTGTGCTGCTTGCTTTGTTTTAATTAAGTTATATACAATGATTAATAGAGTGAATTTATTGTTTAACAGGTGGTGGGTTTGTATAAATAAATAAAGCTTTGCCATTGGTTCAAATTTATAATTTTACTCTTACTATGATATGCATAAGATTGAAGTTTTCTCGTATTCCTTATCGTTTACAGTAAATAATTGTATTACTTGCACATAAAAGTTGAAATGTTTGAAATGTTTTTATTTATTTACGATATATATAAAATATATAAATTATATAAATACATAACTTTCAAGTTTTTTAAAATCAAAAGTGGCCCTAGGTTATATGTTACGACCACGTAATACCAATATCTATAACCCAAAAGTATCATTTAGTTCTTTGTAAGGTAGGTCACCTTTTCATGTTACCCTTTGTTCTTTCCAGCATGTGAAGACAGATTTGGGGCAGCTGTGGTAAAAAAAATTACCAAAAATTTAAAGGTGCTATTTCTGTGCGTGTGTATGGCATAAGTAAGTAGGCGGGTGAAATTTCAGAGCACAGGGGGAAAAAAGTGTGAAATGAACAAGCAGATTTGTCAAGGACCCTTTTTGAACCACTCTAAAGTATTCTCTACTTCTCCTTGCTACTTACTGGGAAGCTAAACCACACTGTAGACTAAGCCTCACTGGAGAAGAAACTACATGAAACATAGTGTTTCACTTCGTGATTCTCCAAAACAAAAAGAAGGAAGTCACAGTTAATCCGGTTAAACTCTCAGAATGTTAAGGAAGTACCAAATGTGTTCATATTAGAATGACTAAATTGGCTGGTGTATCAGTAATGATAAAGTAGTTTTGCACAAAATAGGGTTGATGAATTAGTGACCTTAAACTCTCAAAACAGTTGAAAGCCTGACAATGTTTTATATAAGAAACAAATGTTATGACTACAAACCATTTCTAGGAAAGAAAGACAATTGCCTGCCGCCTGGTTATTTATTGTCAATAATTGAATTAATTCAAACTCGCGAGCAAGTCGAGGTCCACCTTTTGGGCCTCCACAAAAAACTATAATATGTTTGTAAGGAAACGTTAACATTTGCTGTAAATTAAATGAACCAAAGCCGCTAATCGTGGCTGTGAGCTTTTGTGGACATTTCCGTTTTCTCACAAAGCATTTCACTTCCCCGCCCTGCCTCTTGGTCACTGTCGCTAAATGTCCAATAGGTAGAATAGATTTGTTGCAGCTTGTGTGGGTTGTCGTCATTAATGAAAGGAAAAGCCCTGCTCTCCCCCCCTTGAGGGCAGTCCATTTCATCCTAGAAAATGTCCATTTCGCACCCAGCAGCGAGTCCACCTGTCACTACTGTCTTGCACCTGGAATGTGCCCTGGAAGGTCAGGCCCCTTCCACCGTTTTCTAGACGAGGATAATGAGATAGGCATGCTGCCTGACAGGGGCGATGGTCATTTTCAGCCTTTCCTATGTGCCCGAATGCACGTCCTCCCTCCCTTTACAGGACCCCTGGGACTCAGACTAGAACAGGGTTCTTCTGGCTCGGGTGGGATAGGCCTGGCTTCTTAGTGTTTCGCGGTGCCCCGGTCAATGCTTTTGACAGATCTTTGCATGAAGAGGTCACCCTTGAGTCGTTTTTTGTTTGTTTTTTTGGTTCAGATTTTAATTCTAGCTGTACCTAAAAAATCAAGATGGCGGATTGTTCCTATTGGGACATTGATACTTTTTACTCTCAGGTTTCACAAAGAGAAAGTGAACTATCACAATGCATTCCTTTTCCACATATCGATTAGCACAATAGGCTGCGGATGGGTAATTAATGGCAGTGTGGCAAAAGTGATATACGTGATATTAATATCCCCAGACCAGTTATGTCCTGCATACAAATCCGCTCGATCATAATCAGTCCAATCTAAGTGTCTTTACAATGTACGTATACAGGTGCATATGTTGTATTAAATGTTTTTTGGGAGGGCAATAGTGGCTTGTACGATGGCTGGTGACATGGGACCGAGCGGATGCCTTAACATTATTTAAAATCAGTCATGGTTGAGACTGTCAGGAGGAAGGAGACCGAACCTTTTGGAGTCTGTGTTCCTGTGTATGTGGCTCTGGTCCTTTTCTCATTCAGGCCACAGTTCATCATGGACATCTCCCTTTGTCTGGGGGAAACAAAGGCCCCACAGCCCAGACTGACAATACCTGCGAGTGCAGAGAGGGGTCTTGGACAGATGTTGATAGGCGCCATTGTCACAGACTTTAAGTGTAGAATTCTGGGGCTCTCTGGCCCGCAGGGTCAAAGGGCGGGCATGTTGCACGATTGGCTGAAATCCCAAGGGGAAGGGGATAGACCAATGAGATGTGAATATGCACATCATGTGTGGTCTTTTGCCACCAAAGTTTGTACAAGTGACCATGCAATATTACATTGCTTAAACAAAGCAAAGCTGTTGAATTGAATTGTTTATGCAGTTTGAAATGTATCTAACGCTAAATCTGGCTTAGTTTAAGTTAAGTTGGTCTGCTTTTGTTTATATTTGTATAAAAAAAAGCTGTAAAGACAAACTAAAAGCAATGACTGAGGAGCGTAGTTGAGCATAGTTGACAATTTAGGGATGACAGAGAACAGCTTTGGAAAGATTGTGCTTTTTGATGCAGACCTAACTCCAGAAAACGTGAGTTTCGGATTCAAGTGTTCATGCAGTGGTAGGACCTCCGTAGTGGTGCTTCTCATATCTACTGTTTAAACGCCATCACTGAACCTGCATCACCCAACATTGTCCTTCTCAATGTAAATGGTCCTGGACCTGGACGTTTTTATACAGTCAGAAAAAGTATGGGACCTAACTTGCTCCCAAAATATCAGTGTTATACAGTGATGTATGCTCCGAGCCAGCATCTAGCTGAGCCCTGGTTTTATGTTTTTCTGTGGATAAAGAGGATTTTTTTGTTTATGTTTTTTACTATCACATATTAAAGCCACCATTCAAGAAGTGTACTAGTTACATGGCAAATACGTGTCCGACTCTATACCCCATGTACTACCTAACCAAATAGTGAAAATGGAGTTTGCCCTATTGTAATGTCAATGAATAGAAACCTATGATGTTGAATTGTCATGCTTTTTCAGTATCTAAATAAGGCCTCTTTGAAGGAATTCGGTCAAGGCTGAACAGATGGTGTATCTCACAGGGCTTTGGATAATTGTGGCTGGTTGAAAATGCTGGCCTACGTTTGTTATAGATTGCCCCAGGCTTCACAGTGAGGTCTTGCACGTATTTGGATGGATGGATGACCTACTGACACTCAGATGCCTATGGGGCAAAATGGGCTGTGAACGCGGAAGAAATAGTATATATCATATATAATCATATATAGTGGATGTTCCTGTGTGGCAACGCGTGGCATCTCAGTGTAACGCAGGCTTGCTGATTCTCCATTCAGCATCAGGCACCGTTGATTGAGACACGCCCATCTGAGTTGGTGCTGCATGTCTGTAGTTGGAAACTGAATTATACACGGTGACGCATTCGCCCGTGCACATAGATACGATTTGAGAGGAGATAAGACTCCCGGCAATGCTGTCCATTTCTCAGTAACAGTAATGAACCACCTACCGTCTTCAGTAGAGTATCGCTCCTCAAGACTGAGTGATTCTAGTCCTGTGTGTGTAATATGAGGGAGGTTTTTTTTATTTTTGCACACTAGCTCCGTTTTAAGTGGTGATGGTTTGGATTTCGTTGACAGGATGTGACTTAGAAAAGCAGGCCGTAAAGATAAGCGTCTAACCATTCGTTGTTTTTGACCCTGGCGGGTGTTTCATTTTTATAGCTGTGAGGGGCCCTGTTGTGAGGCACGGTGCCCCAGAATCCACCGCGCCGCTCACAGAGCCTTCAGGCATCAGCAAATAAAGGTTGCGATGTCACGTTATCTCCTGCCGTCTCCAGCACCAGAGGTTTCTCCCCCTCACGCTGTGGGCCTGCTGCTGTGCGAAACCCACGCATTATCCCTATTGTTGACTCTTGCCACAGTACACAGTTAATGCCCGGAGACAGAAGTCCAGACGCGTCGTCTCAGACATTAGCCCTTTGTTTTGTTTTCCCCTCTGTTCCTTTGATGTTTGTTATGCCATCAAAGACTGTATGCAATTTCATCATTTTATATTCAGTAATCGTAGCTAAGTTCATTCGAAAAGACGCCATTCTTATAGAAATTGTATTTTGTTCCTAGAACTACAATTTGACTGTGTAACAGTTTGAGTAACTTCAGGTCAAGGCATTTGTTTAGACATAACAATTATACTGCAGAATACTTTGCTTGAGTTTTTTTTAATGATGGCTTCAGATGCTGTTTTATCAGTACATTTTTTAAATGTTTTTATTTTTAATTTTATTAGGCAATTTAAAGTTTGATTAAATTTATGTTAATGAAGATTCCTCAGTTAGAAAAACTTTGTGTGGAATGTTTATCAGTAGAGACGCTTTATAACGTTTTAGTTTTTTTTGCAACAGCTTTATTTGTTTCAGGAAGTGTGGCTGGATCAATGCAGTACAGTTCTAAAGTATTAAGAGAACTGCTAACCCTGTTTACCTAAAGTACTGTGTAATGTGATAATCCACTAACTCTGGATCTTATGTCGCTATAAATAGCGTCGTATAAGAAATATGGTCAGTGCCAATTCAACGTTAGGCGAAGACAGAGAACAACGCAAAGCATTCAGGCGTGTTGAGGAGCCCCCTCTTTCAAACCTCTGCCCTCTCTCAAGATCGAGGGCTGAGCTCCACCACCTCTGAATGCTCCTAGCAGTCGGGACATTTAGAGGTAAACACTCCGCCACTTTGAGGAGTGTGCCATGTTGTCTCCACGCTTCACTTTTAGCCATGGGCTAGCACTTCCTACCTGTGTCCCAACACCCTCTACGCCACTGGAGCTAGGCTAACTGGATCACCAGTCGGCAAGACAGGGCCCTCTTCTTTCCCTGCATTTCAGGTCGAGTCTCACACTACGCTTGAGTCTCTCGTTTGAAATATGGCACCCCTCGCTGTTGCCCGGTCCGGGTCCCGTCTCTGAAACGGACCATTTTTGAGTAAATCTAGATATTGAGTTGAACTCTGAGGGTGCGACGGCAACCGAGTCCTTCCAGTGGGTTTAGATCTGCAGGTTTTCATATCGATTTGTACTTGGCCAACCATAAAGTAACTCTGTGTGATCACACATGTTCTTGGCACAAGAGGGAAAACAACCCATAAAACAGACAAACAAACCAAATAAATGTGCTGAATCAGGGATTGAAATTGTTATTGCATACAGTACATATGTTCCTAATATATTGTGGTAGTGTTCAGCCAATAATAGAGTTTCATGAAGAAATTGTGCATTGATTGGTTTCTTTCCCTTGCAAATAATGATTGCGTCCTTATCTCCTAAACTGATCGAGAATGGTTGCTACCAGACTGATGTTAACTGTCTCCTTGTTTGTTAAACCGAAGAAATGTGATCTGTGCCCGATTGTAAAGTTGGAAACCAGTTTGCAACCCCTTCTGAACGTATATGTTAGTAAAACAGCTTATCCAGTAAATCAAATGCTATGAATATGGCACGTGTAACAGAGTTGTTAGTACTCAGGTGAATTTGAAAATGAACTATACAAATAGTGTTAAAGAGAAGATGACTGGGTACGCAGTCCTGTTAAAGGTTCAAGTTCACACACTGACACTTCAACTTACACCAGATCAGGTTTTTACATCCTCTATGCACTGCAAAGCTCACAAAAACCTTCAGTGTAAATGAGGAGTAAATAAATTGTGTAAATAAATTGTGTTGTATTTGGCATAAAAATTACTAGTAATAGTAATAGTGTTACTATTAATAATGATTACAGTGACGTTTTCAGCTTTGTTCAAATTTAGCTGAGTCGGTTACTGCTGTTGGTTTATGCAAGCAGGCAAATTTAAGCGTGACTTTCTAGATAGCTCAGTAAATTCTCTATCTAATTTGTGTGCAACAGCTCATATTCCATTAATTTGTACAAATAGAATTTTACTCACTTAATGAATATCCCCAGACAGTGTTCATCACCCAGCTGTAAATTCATTAGACACCCAGGAAATATATTTGATAGGTTTTTACGTTTATTGTGCAGTAAGCTTGCAGCAACGCAAAAACCTTTGCAGAACCAGTACATTTGCACCAGATTTATAGCGCATCTGTTATGTATTTATAGCAGTTCTTTATCTGATGGCGGCTTCAGTGTAACAGGATCAATGCCTACCGAAGGCCTTCTTCACACGTCAAGAGCATCAAAGATAGTATTGATTCCCATTTCAGAGCCTCCTGCAAAGCCGGATGAATTAATGTGTTTGCTCTTGGTGAGGCCACAATTGAGGTCCCAGACGCTCGGGCCCTGGAGGAAACCATAGCGCTCAACTGTGATTAACACAGAAATCCGGAGACTGGAGTGGGCGGGTGACTTACGTTCCGACTCGCCTCTTAATTATTTTACTGAACTTATTATTTGGATAAGAAATGAGCTCCGCTTGTTGCTCCAGGTGTAAACCAGATGCTAATTGAGCGGTGGCTGAAAAACCTGCAGACATTATGACTCTTAAGGACCAGGGTTTGGGTGACCAGGGTTTGGGAGACCAGGGTTTGGGGGACCTTGGTTTGGGGGACCAGGGTTAGGGTAACCAGGGTTTGGGGGACCAGGGTTTGGGGGACCAGGGTTGGCCACCCATGTAAGAGCTTTGTGTTTAGCTGTCTCTGCCTACTGAATCCACAAATGCAGGAAGGGAGAAAACATTCTGGTCAGAATATTTTTTTGTGTTAATGTGCATTATGCACGCCCATGCCATCCTGGCATGTTTTGTTGTTGCTGTAATTAAAGAATATATATAGCCAGTACCTAAACTGAAGGTACCCTAATTACTTGAGTGTGCAGGGCCTCCAACTACTTCTCTCAGTCTTGGATTTGCTTCTTGTGTGTATTAAATGTAAGTCGTTCTTGACGCCAGTGACTGTTACGCAGCATGGTCCTTTTGATAATGGTTGTGTGGATGAAGAATGTGGTGGCCTTCTCCCTCCGCATGCACAGCTAGGATGGGGCAGTGTCTCCTCAGAGCGTGAGCAAATAATAAAGAATACATTGTCCTCCCAGCCTTGCTCATTCTTTCCCCCCTTCTCGGGGGAGAAAGCCGTCCCAGCTGGTGTGGTGGGGCTCACGAGAGAGGCCCAGAAAGAGGGTAGTCACAGCTGGACTAAGTCCAGGAAGAGCTCCCTGGTTCTGACAGCCGTCAGACCCACTCCCCCCTCTGTCGTCTTTTCCCTTAGGGAGTCCGTTTTCCAAAGGGAAAAAAAAAAACCCTCATCCACAGCACTAAAACAATAGATTGTCTCTTTCCAACGTGTAAAATATAACAAAGAATAGGAGTATAAAGTTCTGGCTTGAGATATCTATTTATTTTTTATAGTTTTTTCTTAACACCCTTGATTTGTCTCCTCTGTTCTGATCATTTCAAGGTACCATAATTAATAAATTTTGTACTGAGTTACAAATCCAAAAAACGCTGCTTTTAACATTGAAAGGTGACCGTCTCAGGAACGATAGTACCCACAGCAGTTGACTACACTGCTATTGGAACCACGTTTCTTCCTCTTCATTTAAACGTTGGATTAACGTTGGATTAACGTTCTCCTTTGAGCCTCCATTCCCAGTGTCTCCACGGTTCACCTGCGAGCAGTAAGTAAGGACATTAACGTGGCACCCAAGGTCTTACAGCTTAGATGACTGGCTGAGTTTTTCCTTCGTACAGAGTCGGACCCTTCGGGGCAGGCTCAGTTTAAAACGAAGACACATTTTTCAGCCGGACTGCTGAGCATTTATCCACCCAGGTCCAGAGTGAGTAAAGTATGGCATAAATAAGGCCTGGGCTACGCGCAGCACGCTGCAGTTTTCTCCTGAGGCCTGTGGCATGGAAAATAACCAAGCAGACATGGGTAGACACATGAGCTCCACTCAGGTGTGGAAACAGTTTACTTAGGCTGCAGCCAAATATCGTGCGTTCACGGGAGTTTATTTATACAAACTAAAATATGTGAAAACCTTCCACCGACGTTTCTGCCCCTTCCTATTCAAGGAATCTGTGGTGGTTTGGGGAGAGTGTCATCGCGACTGTCAAGCTGGCGTTTGACCTTGTCGTCGTTGTCAACAAGAAGAATGGTTTTACTCCAGGTTGGCTCATACCTGTTTTTTTTTTTGTTTTTTTTTTGAGTTTTTAACATAGAGCAATGTAAATTGATGTTTGAGGTTGGCTACTGGGTCATTCATTTTAAAAATGATATGTAGCGACTCTCCAACACCATCTGCTGAAATAAAACTCTGCTATAACACAGGAAGTTGTTATGGCAGTTAATAAACATAGATGAAAAACAGATGCAAGTGTGTTTATTTATATGTTTCATTTGTTCAGATGTCCTAAATTAACATGTTTCGGAGGTGTCAAGGCTCAAAACGTTTCCATATTTCTGGTCCCCAGCTAATTTTGGGGTTGACTGTTAAGTCTTTGTTTGTGAAGTCATATTACAAAAACGTAATAATAAGTAATTTCAGTGAGATTAGCAGTGAAACTCTGTGTAGCTGAACCAGTTCAGATAATAATGAGGACATAAGTCTTGTGCTGCATCGACCTGCCTTGCTCTGTCTGGGCTGTGGTCAAGTCTGCAGACAAGTGTGACGAAAGAACCTTTCTGCTTTTCTGGCCTTGAACAAGGTGCTGAACCAAAGTTGTTTCTGTAAACTGGTTAAAAAAGATAAATGGTTAAAAAGATTGCATTGTTTTGAAGATAACTAATGGAATCCTAATGGATGTTTTCTGTGACCATCGACTGTACAGACATCTCTCTCCGAAAGCAATTGTGTACATTCAGGCCTATAACTGTAGCCCGTGAAGCGGGACGCGTTCCTGCTGTCTGATTGGCTGTCTGACAAGACTGCTGTCTGATTGGCTGTGCCCACGCTAGAATTTCTACCGTATATTCCAAATAAGGGAAATATGTAAACACAAAACTCACCCTGGAGCAACAGGAGAACCAAGTCTCTAAAATAATCTGAACTCTACTTGCTCGGCTGTGTTTAGTCTGTTCCAGGTGAGGGATTTGTTGTGACTACAGAGCTCATTGGCACACACTATTACTTAGATGTAAGATTCCTTTTGAGCACTGAAACGCACCCCGCGGGGCAGGCTGGGTCATTTTTCAGTGATGGATCCATAAAGACAGTATGCAAGCTGATATGTTTGTGTGCGTTTCAAAAGCGCAAGCTGAACCTCGTCAGTTCCAAAGTTCAAACAACAATTCCACTGAAACTGCAGGCGCCAGGGTAACAGGTGTGGAGGATGGTGGGAGAGTTAGAGACAACTACAAGAGTTCAGTGACAACAGCTTGAAACCTTGTGCCGTTCTGATTCGGACTAAAAACAAACCGCTGTTGTGAAAGTCAGTGTCCATCTGGAAAGCGTTGGTCTTCACTTCAAGGGAAGGAAGCGGTTTATCTAATGATGTTTCTCTTCATCTCATTGTACCCTGAAATCATAAACATAAACATGGAATCCTTCAATTTCTTCTTTTTCCGGATATTTACCTAGCTCTCCTTGCTAATGACGTGACATTTATGAGCGTTTGTACTCTGTATTTGAATTTTTGAACTCTGTATTTTTTTTTTTATGTTACATAACTGAATTCATAGTATTTAAATGAGGGAGTGTTTAATTTATAAGATGTGTCCTGTTTAAAATTATTTTTGGACAGACCAAGCTTTCTCTCAGTATAAAATTGGGTGACCTACTGTTTTGAATTACCAGGCGGTAGAAATTCATTGACACCCCATATGTCTAAGATGTTGAGATCTCAGTAGATGTAGTAAGGAGTGGATATTTAAATTTGTACAAGGGTGATGCTGAAAGTGCAGGACTGAGATTGGGACTCCAGGGCCTTGTCGGAATTCTGCATTACGTCATGGTTTTTTTTCTTCTTTTTTTTTACACGCGGTAAATACTTGTGAATGATGTTTAAGGAAACAGGACCGTTTCTCTAAGTCGATATCGTCATTTGCTTTCCGAGGATGGCTATATAAGATCTCATTGGTTGTGTTTATCTAAACCGGCTGCGTCTTGCATTTACCTGACGGTGACCTCTCATTCGGTGTCGCATATCCACTGAAGGTAGGTACTGGCAGTTTGTAACGAGTGTTTGGGTGGTTGGGCTCGTGTCCCTGTGAGCCGATGCAAAACGGGCCAATGTTTCAGCACAATTAGGTGCCTTTGTTGGCAGATTAAGGAGGTGAGAGGTCAAACAGATGCGTGGCCGAACTTCCCTCTATGGGGTCAAGCTATCTGTCCTCTTTGTTGTGATGGGAAAGAAGAAGGCAGACTGAGGTTAGCTGGCGATGTGTCACACTTGTGTGAAGTTTCTCTTTCCTTCTGCTAGAGGTTCTATGTGGTTATTTGTGGTATGGTGCATTTTGAAAAAGGCCAGACGACCAGCCCTTCTGTTAATTGAGAAAATGAGCGCAGGATAAAGAGGGAGAGGCTGTGTTGGCATGCACAGTTACTGTGACACGTATCAGCGCAGCGCACCTGGTCAAGCGCTGTGCCGTGCTTTTCGGTGCTGCGCCGTGCCGTTTTGTCCTGTGCTGTGCTGTGCCATGCCGTACTGTGCTGTGCTGTGCTGTGCTGTGCTGTGCCGTGCCGCGCTGTGCTGCACTGTGCTGTGCTGTGCCGTACCGTGCTGTTTTGTCCTGTGCTGTGCTGTGCCGTGCCGTGCTGTGCCGTTTTTGTCCTGTGCTGTGCCATGCCGTGCTGTGCTTTGTCATGCCGTTTTGTCCTGCACTGCACTGTGCTGTGCTTTACTGTGTGTGGAACCAAGTGTGAGTCTCTGATCGCATTGCCAAAGCAGTGCCTACAGTCAAAGAAGCGCTCATTCAGTCCCGGTAGTCTGGCACAACACTGATGAAGCCAGCCTTCTGGCTCAGGACAGCTGAACCCACCACGGAATCACTCTCTTTAACACTAGGCTTCTCTTTTCCTATTCTAAGGGTGTTAACTTGTCTTCACTATTGTATATTGCCTGTTTGTTACTCATCGCCTATTAAGTATTGCATTTTTCATTCTCTGTTCTATTTGGGCAAGTTTTCAGTTTGCGATTTATTAGTAAATCCTTTTGCTCATAAATCTCACCGCAGTCATATCCGCTTAGGTAGAAACACCATGGACTGAATCCGTCGTCTGTTTGAGAGGTCATTCATTAAACTTTTTTTTTATAATCAAAACTTTCAATATATCTCCCTCAAAGCAGTGCCTCAAACAGTAGAAATCTGCAGGTATTCTAGCTGTCATCATCGAGAAACTGCACGTAGATTAGATTAGCTCTGCATGTCCTGACCTCATAAAGGAAATTACATTTCTAAACCTGTAACAGCACATGCATTCAAAAGCTACGAGGTTCATAGTAGCATAACATTGTGCAAATATGCATTGTGCATTGTGCATTGTGCAAACGGTTTTGTGCATGCAGAGAGAGAGAGCGAGCGAGCTCATTTTACATTGGCTCATATCCTCTGACTGACAATAGGTAAGGTCATTTTTGTTTTGTTTTTTTGTATTCAATTAGAAACATTTATCACACGCATGTGCATTTTTCTTAAGGTGACAGATGAGAATATATCGCCACCACCGTTTTCATGCTGCTGGCTGCATCAGTTCATGTTCTGAAGTGGTTCTGTTTCCAGTTTTTACTAAGATCCAGCTGCTATACATTACAAATTCCTGTTTTGCATTAGACGGAAGGAGCCTCTTGTCTCTTCCTTTCATCTAATGTTCATCTTTGACCTCTGCATCTTACATATCTTACATATGATGCCACTTCCTGCTTCCAGTTTGTACTGTTAAAAAAAATAGTTTAGAATCATGTTTAAACAAACATATGTTTGCAGGATGGAAGGGCAAAACAAAGAATCATTTAACCGACATGTAAGGAATGATTTTAATGTTGTTTTGCTGAATAGGAAAAAAATCTGCTGTTGTTTTTCTACTTACAGTACACTTTGAAAAGTTGCCTTGACACTAGTTGGAACTAGACCAGTGTCTAGTGTTATGAATTAAAACAAAAAATCTTTAGACGTCATCCGGTCTATTGTTAAATAAGTGCATGAACTTCACGAACCATTATGTACACTACACCGTTTTCCTGTTTTGAAAAATACAGTTTGAAGTACATGTACTTGGGGTATTTATCTAGCTGAAACATATGGAAACAAATTCCATAGTGTGATGTAATTAGCTCTCAGCTTCTACTTCCCATAATAATGAGGGGTTTTGCGCTCTGTTAGCAGAAATCATCCGTTTCCCAAAAGGAAACCTCTGCGTTTTGTCCCAGCCTCATAAATTTCCTCTTGTCTAAGACCCTGTACCGTGACTGCGCTCCAGTCCTGATGGTGGTGCTTATTTTATTTTTTGGTTTGGAGTGGGGGGTGGGGAGGGTGGGCTGTGGAATGTGCCGTGACCTTGTCCTTGTGGAGAGTTCACCTCAGGGCATTGTGACAGAAATCATGAGCCGCGGGGATTGTCCGAAAGCCAATAGATTTTACGGCCCCCAGAGACACAGTTTTCTTCTGTTGAAGAGACTATTAAAGTATTGAGGGTTATCAATGGCCAGGAAGCCAAATTATCGTGTTTCCAAGAAAACATAGAGACTGACACAAACTGTTGTACAAATATGATTTTTTTGTTTGTTAGCAAAATAGCTAATACATAAATGGGGTAAAGAAAGTAATGGAAACACCAATGTTGGCCTCTGTTGGGCTGCCCTTTGCCAGCTTCCTTTTCAAATTTTCAAAAGTTTGCAATTTAGTTACTTTTTCATTAGGCGTTTCCATTATAGTGCCTATAAAAACTATTCATGCCCTTGGATGTTTTTATATTTTATTTGTTTTTAAATATTGAATCATAGTGAACTTCATTTGAATTTTGACACTGATTAACAGAAAAAGAGTCTGTTAATATCAAAGTCAAAATACATTTCTACCGATTAGTGTTTAATAACAAATATTGAACACAGCATAATTGATTGCATAAGTATTCACCCCCTTCAAGTCAGTATTTAGTAGATGCACCTTTGGCAGCAATTACAGGCTTGAGCCTATGCTGATAGAGATCTATCAACTTGGCACGTCTGCACACTGCAATTTTCACCCATTCTTCCCATTCTGCTCAAGCTCTGTCAGGTTGCGTGGGAAATCGTGAGTGCACAGCCTTTTTCAAGTCCATCCATAGATTCTCAATTTGGTTGAGGTCTGGAATCAGCCAATCCAGGACATTAACATTGTTGTTTAGAAACCATTCTTGTGTAGCTTTAGTTGTTTGCTTGGGATCGTTGTCTTGCTGGAAAACAAATCTTCTCCCAAGTCTCAGTTCTCTTGCAGACTGCATTCGGTTTTCATCCAGGATTTACTTGTGTTTTTCAGCATTCATTTTACCCTCTACCTTTACAAGCCTTCCAGGGTCTGATGCAGAAAATTATCCCCACAGCGTGACGCTACCACCACTATGCTTCACGGTGGGGATGGTGTATTTTTGGTTATGTCCGGTGTTTGGTTTGCGTCAAACATAGCGTCTGGTTTGATGGCCAAAAAGCTCCATTATGGTCTTATCAGACCGTTGAATCTTCTTACAGCTGACTTCAGTCTCCCACATCCCTTCTGGCAAACTCTAGCAGGGATTTCCTTTGGTTTTTTTCCCAATAGTGGCTTCCTCTTTTCCACTCTCCCATAAAGGTGTGACTGATGAAGAACCTGGGCAACAGTTGTTGTATGCACAGTCTCTCCCATCCCATTGAAGCTTGTTAGTCCTTCAGAGGAGTTTTAGGTCTCTTGTTGGCCTCCCTCACTAGTCCCCTTCTTGCACGGTCACTCAGTTTTTGAGTAAGGCCTGGACTAGGCAGATTTACTGCTGTGTCATACTTTGTCCATTACTTAAGACTTCACAGTACTCCAAGGGATATTCAGGGACTTGGAAATTTTCTTGTATCCATTCCCTGATTTAGGTTTATGAATAGCATTTACGGTTATTGGAGTGTTCTTTTGTCTTCATGGTGTTGTTTTTCTCAAGATACTGACTCACCAGTAAGTGGACCTTCCAGAGACAGGTGTATTTACAATCACTTTAATCAAATCACTTTGACTGCATAGGTGATCTCCATTTAATTAACTGAGCTAATTCTAAAACCAGTTTACTGCACAGTGATTACATTAAAGGGGGTGAATACTCATGCAACCAATTACTTTGTGTTTAATATTCATTATAAATTTAGACTAATTGGTAGAAATGTATACTGACTTTGATATGAGTCTTTTTTGTTGATCAGTGTCAAAAAAGTCAAAGGAAGTTCACTATGACTCAATATTTAAAACAAATAAAATATAAACACGTCCAAGGGAGTGAATACTTTTTATAGGCACTGTATTTAGTTTCTAACCCCTGTATATACTTCAAATTCATGTAAAAATGTAACACCTGAGACAGTTAACGCATGTAATTACGATTAAACAATATTGTTTTCTCAATATTTTTACTATATCCCTCCAATAATCTCTGTGTTTTATCTATTTTTTCAAGAAGATGACGGGTTTGCATCTTAACATCACCGTATCCATATAAAACATTTCAGTGTAGTACTTTACCCCATACCCCTAAAGAAGCTCCCATGAAATCAATAAAAAGCCCAACATGTCATCCCACCTAGGTTCCATTGCTGTTCGGATACCAGAACAAAGTACAGACAAAGTAGCGCCTTTCTCTGGAGTAGACATTCATTTAAGGCTCTCTTCTTTTAAGATAAAATGTGTTGATTCTTAAAGGGCTGTTGTGATTTAACGCAAGAATGGGCATCGTAATGCCTTCAATAATGTATGGTTCCAATAAAGCCTTTTTCTAGTCTCTAAATCAGAAATCAGAAATGTTGGCGTTGCAAAAGATAAGACTCCCGTTTTGAATAGCATGTAGCGGTCGAACCAATAATAACTTGGTCATGATGTGTAGATTAGTTTTTGAAAGTTATGCATTTAAATAAGAATGTCTGCCGTACCCTGAGGGACGTACTGTGATCCCGATATGATAAATTTCAGTCTTTGTAGTATTTTGTTTAAATGTTGAGAAGTGAAATGTATCGATTTAAATAGTGTCGAATGCCAAGCTTGCTGGTTTTGAGTTGCATTGACTGGTCAGGATTTCCGGGTTGAGCACTTTATTACTTATTTATTTTGTTATTAAGGTTGCAGGAGGCTGCAGGTGCCTAATCAACAGCTATAAATATGATATTAGTAATATCAATAGAGAGATGTGAAATCGAAACCGTGAAAGCTTCACTATGATTTCCAAAATTAGTGTCTTACAGCGTGCTGTTCCATGGTGATCTCTCTGTGAGCAGGAACCACATAGTGCCCAACGTGCTGAATATCTGATCTCAGTATGCATGTGAGTGTTATATTGGTAACCAGCCGCAGTCCCTGCAGCCAAGCCTCAGAACCAATTTAAACGGTCTGGGTGAATGGGTCCTGGTCGGATAAGGGTCTTTGACATGTCTCCATACAGAGAGGATAGAATGGCCTTAACAAGAAGCCTCTTCACAAGTGGCGGTAATGACCGCCGAGGGGTTGGTCTGCATTTCCACAGAGCTCAGCCTTCCTGTGCTGGGCTGCCGCCTCAAATGTTCCAAGGGAACAGTAGCGACAGTCTTTCTATCACTGCAAAAAAACTATACCTGTGCTATACCTGTGATCTTCTTGCATTTACATAACCCCTGAGGTGTGTGTGTACAGCCACACTGTGTAATGGCTGCTGCCAAACTGCACTTCAGTACACCGGCAGGAATCCGAGTGAATGGAACATTTCTCATGGCAACAATACGTTCACGATAGTGATCGAGACAGTTAGTCCAATTCCAGGTGTGTTTAGAGAAACCTTTGTTCACCTGAAATATTAGCTAGCTCATTTCAGTAGAACGTTGACTGCAATTTCAGGTAAAATATATTTAGTAATGCATCCTAATGATCTTTTGTTTTCTCTGTTATATGGTCGCCCTGCTCAGGCTACCACATGCCTTTGTCCTAGCACAGATCAGCCCCCTTTATGATAGACTCACCTGGCAGCGTATAAGTCCTCCAGTGATGTGTGGAAAGGAAGCACTGGAAGATGGTTTTGTCACAGACCATATGATTATTTGGCCTTATTGTTTGACAAACTTTTTGCATGAATACTTTTTGTATACATGCAGTATAGTTTGATTAACAAAGCGCTTTTCTTGAAAAGACTAAACGCTAAAGTCAGCATAATTTGTACCACCCTTGTATTAGGAATATTGAATTGAAATGATATTATGAGTCAATACAGGCCATCCACTAGTAACGGTTCAAGTCTGACTGTTGACCTGTAGAAATGCACAGCATAAAAGTAAATATGTCAACGGGTTTGTAAAGGAGCTAAACATTCAAGAGGGGAGATATTTTATTGGTTATTTTTTACAAGACAAAAACCCCATTATATTACCATGACAACCAGGATGAACTTAAACTACGGTTCACTTGTGACTCATATTACAACCCTGGTTGCCAGAATGGTGCTCCAACACAACAGCCTTGCAAATCCTACCCAAAGGGCAAGGAGACGTGAACAGAGGGCAGTAAGCTCCAGTTTATAGGGATTTTGTTGGATTAGCTTTCATTTCAAGTCCTATACATTTTGAAGAGCAAGGACACAATCGCCTCCTAATTTAAAACGTGTGCTTCTGTGGAAGGTTCAGTGGAAGGCAGCACTTAATCGGAGTCCACTTAAATTAGGTTGGGAATATCTCGTATGAACTTATGAATGTCAGACCTAGGCCATTTATTTTGAACTGTAACGGAGAGTAGATCTTATTAAAAATGGGGGACTTGACATTTCAAAAGACCTCTTTCTCAGCCTTACTTTGTCCGGGCATTTAGGGTGCCCTTGACAAGTTAATTTTGGTCATAGTCCCCTAATGCATGCAGTGCAGACTTGGAGCCTTGTAACAAGATGAAGAATAGGATCTGGCCAGTTCGGCCCGGGTTCGATTAACTACCCCGGGCACACTACTTATATATCCAAATTTTACAGCCGAATTGTGTGATAGGGGATTTATACATTGGTGTGTTTTTTGTTGTTGTACTCTCTGCATTTCACCCAGACCCTGTTTGACAGGCACGGCTCTGCTTCTTTGTACCCTCTGAGGTGTCTGTCTAGTATTGAGAAAGAGAGAGAGAGAGCGCGCACGCACAGACTTGAAACGCTGGATAGAGACACTGTTGGTTCAGTCCTATGTGAAGAAAATTCAGAAATACAGCAATATCAGTATTTGGGTCTGTAACCAACCACAAGCTTTTTGGGTCTTAGATTTTACCTGGTGCTGTGAATCATCGCCCTGTCCTCATTCAAATAAAATATTTTAATAGCAGACTGCCATTAATTATCAGCTCATTACAAGTGTCAATGTTTAGAAAGGCAACTGTAAAATGTTAGATTGTTAAAATGCCTGTAAACATGACAATATGTACTGCTAAATCATTTTTTCTGTTTTCTCTATTACGGGCAAAAACGCTATTTAATAAACATGTTGTGACAAATTAACGCTGGTATCATCAACCTAAGGTGCGGTTTTTGCCTCAAGTGAGGTGGGGTGGAGTATGTAAATGAAGCAACAGTAAAAATATGCTATTTAATAAGGTGTTGTGTATATGAGGAAGGTGTGCAGATGAGGAAGGTGCTGTGTATATGAGGAAGATGAGGAAGGTGCTGTGTAGATGAGGAAGATGAGGAAGGTGCTGTGTAGATGAGGAAGGTGTTGTGTATATGAGGAAGGTGCTTTGTATATGAGGAAGGTGCTGTGTAGATGAGGAAGATGAGGAAGGTGCTGTGAGGATGAGGAAGGTGCTGTGAGGATGAGGAAGGTGCTGTGAAGATGAGGAAGTTGTTGTGAAGATGAGGAAGGTGTTGTGTATATGAGGAAGATGAGGAAGGTGCTGTGTAGATGAGGAAGGTGCTGTGTAGATGAGTAAGGTGTTGTGAGGATGAGGAAGGTGCTGTGAAGATGAGGAAGGTGCTGTGAAGATGAGGAAGGTGTTGTGTATATGAGGAAGGTGCTGTGTAGATGAGGAAGGTGCTGTGTAGATGAGGAAGGTGCTGTGAAGATGAGGAAGGTGTTGTGTGTATGAGGAAGATGAGGAAGGTGCTGTGAAGATGAGGAAGGTGTTGTGTATATGAGGAAGGTGCTGTGAAGATGAGGAAGGTGTTGTGTGTATGAGGGAGATGAGGAAGGTGCTGTGTAGATGAGGAAGGTGCTGTGAAGATGAGGAAGGTGCTGTGTATATGAGGAAGGTGTTGTGTATATGAGGAAGGTGCTGTGTAGATGAGGAAGGTGCTGTGAAGATGAGGAAGATGTTGTGTATATGAGGAAGGTGCTGTGAAGATGAGGAAGGTGTTGTGTGTATGAGGAAGATGAGGAAGGTGCTGTGAAGATGAGGAAGGTGCTGTGTATATGAGGAAGATGAGGAAGGTGCTGTGAAGATGAGGAAGGTGCTGTGAAGATGAGGAAGGTGCTGTGTATATGAGGAAGGTGCTGTGTATGGGTGGACGGTGTGCTGGGTGAACTTCACATCCTTGCGTTGCTTTGTTGCAGGCAGAGAAACGGGCACAACTGGTTGCAGTGATGAATGCTATGGAGGAACATGCTGGGGCAGAGTCTCAGAAGGAGGAAGAAGAGGTAGTCTCCAGCCCCCCTCCCCCTCCCCCTCAACCTCCTCCTCCACCACCACCTCAGCAACAGCCCACAGATCCCGCCTCCCCCACTGTGGCCACCACCCCAGAGCCAATCCCAGTTGGAAGTGGAGACAAAACCACGCCCAAGTCCACCGACATGGAGCCCGAATACGAGGTAAAGCAAATTTGATCGTTTCTGATTATCTGAATGTTGTCCTGCACAATATGGTATGGGTTTCTCCCTTTTCCAATTATGAGTACAGTAATTCCTGTGTATAGAGAGAAAAATGTAAAGCCAAGCAATTTTCTCCTTTGGAAAT
This sequence comes from Hiodon alosoides, assembly GCA_025775065.1. NCBI lineage: Eukaryota > Metazoa > Chordata > Actinopteri > Hiodontiformes > Hiodontidae > Hiodon > Hiodon alosoides. Next base: position 389 of record JAOYSI010013959.1, on the reverse strand, counting down.
GATGTAACAGCGGCTGGTTACTACTCAGACTTAGCAAAAATATCTCTGCATGAACAAAATATCTGATAAAATACACTAAGCCTTTAATATGAATTTAACTAAGCCTTTGAATATAAATACGGAAGTTTGGGGGTTTTTCTTTTTCTTTTTGAGAAATTCACTGTTTTTAATTGGTTACAATGCAAAATGAGACCCACAAACTCACCAAATTTTAGTTTTCTGTATTGTAGAAGGTCATCTTACAATCAGGAAGGAATTGTCTTTGAAGATAATGTATTTAGACTTAAAGGAAATGAATCCAGAATTCAATAAGATATACACTATATGGACAAAAGTATTGGGACACCTACACATTACACCTACAGGAGCTTTTATGACATCCCATTCTA
>JAOYSI010013938.1:16007-38963 GCA_025775065.1 Hiodon alosoides | reverse complement strand
TTTTTTAATTATTATTATTGATTGTAATTCATTTATTGTAGATTAATCCAGACTAGTTTACGGTGTATAAATGACTTAATAATGCTATGTGTAAAGTGAATAATGTGAATGTGCATTTTATGAAAAAAAACAATGGGAATAATTTCGAGAATGAGGCATTCGTCACATAAAAAATAAAAAGATTAGACATATAGTTACTAGTAAATCGTTTGGTTCGTTTGTTGCAACGTATTTGATTTTGATATAAAAAAAAAAAGCATTGTCTTTTATCAAGTAGCCTATCGTTAGCTCGTAGGGAGTATCTCCCACCCACAGCTATGTTTTATCCTTTTATTAAATATTGCATATTAATAATGTGACCGTGAATTTGGTATCTGTCACTTTTGGTTGGTTTCAAAGACACAATGTGTTGATTAAAAGTAATATTACAGGCTTGCAGCTCCGCCTTGATTCGTGACTGTTGAGTTTCTAGTAATAATTAATGAGCGCGTGCACCGTTAACCCATTCAAGCGTATTCTCGAATTTTGTTTATTTAAAAAAAAAGGCTTCGTTAGTTAATGGTATATATTTTTGTTTATTTTGTATATAGTTGTATGCTATCGTAAATATGTTTCTTTTACGTCTTATTACCAACTAAATCGTTGCAGAAACGCGCAGTAACATTCCTCAGTATTTCAATTGGTTAGGAAAACCCCCAACGTAACAGCTTGCCTGCGTGCGCCATACAATTGTATGCATATTTAGAACCAAATAACATTTAAACGTAAATACACGTCGCCTTTATACAGTGAGCACTGCGAGTCGGCCCGAATCAATGTATTTTGTTTGTACTTCTCTTCTTTTTTTTCCGTAGCACAATTGCCACGATGGATGTTTTTATGAAGGGATTTTCCAAGGCTAAAGAGGGTATGGCAGCCGCCGCGGAGAAGACCAAAGAAGGGGTGGCCGTGGCGGCGGAGAAAACTAAAGAGGGGGTCATGTATGTGGGTAAGGCACAAACCCGTGAGAATACTTAATGTCCTGACGCACGGACAATGGACAACCAGTAACCCTCCTATAGTACTGGTGGAAATCAACGGCAGATCCAGCCTTATAATACCTGTGTAAACGATTGGGATGGAGGGCTGAGACTGGGTAATTATATTATTCAAAAAGTCAATAATAATGGAGGTGTGTGTGAGGTTTTTTTTTTTTTAAATTATTCTTAAATTTTGTCCCGCTCCCCCCACACACATTTAATGGGACACTGCAATAAGAAATTAGGCCTACAGGTAGTGTTAAGTTTGTACATCTACCACGGCCTCTATTCTTGTGTCTTGTGCCAGAACTGGTTATGAGACATGATCTGTAAATAACCAAGTCAAATGTTTTAATTTTAGTCGACCTTAAAAACCTGGCTCTGCTGATAAAATTGAAATTTATCTTTTTTCATCCAGAAGGATTAACTACATTTTTAAAAAATTGTATATCTCCTGTCTGTATCTTATTTCCATATATAGTAACGTCCTGCTTGCTTGTTGTATTGATTGGAGAGATCGAGATGATGGAGACTTGTATACATACGTATAGGTTCACTTGCTTCATCAATATAAGGACCAGGCAGAGAATGTTACATTTTATTGACCCGTGTTCTTTTTTTCTGGATCTGAAATACATTCCACAGAAACACTCCTCTGGTGCAGATGTGTTAAACTTGCGTTTCTCAGTCTGAAAATTGACCCACTTGGCAAGCTTTCAGAATATAGGTACCGGTACCATCAGTGTCCAGATGAGCTGTGCTAAGTTCTTTCTCGGTTTATTCTGCTCAGAATAGTGACACACATAAAGCAAGTCCACTGCCTTGGCCGGGCCCTTGCTTCTGAACAAATTGGTTTATTCACAGGGAGTGCTTTGGTGCTGAATATTTAAAAAAACAAATTAGTTTAGAAGTTGTTTATTATTTTCCTTTTTTTTTTTAAATTTTATATGAAGGCGGGTGTGTTTTTAAGGCGTAACCCTTTTGATTTACTCTAATTGTATCACTTGAGCAATTGGTACCAATTTCTAAATGCACAACCTTCCTAGTAGGTAAAGAACAAATCTAAACGTTTGTTAGACAGATGAAGAAAATATTCAAGTTATAACTTACTGATAAAAAAAAACATGATCCAGATATTCATTATCAACTGTATTCAAATGTAACGGCAACTGAGGCAGTATTAAGGTCTTAGTTTTACAGTGGGTGATGAAAACGTCTGCCTGTCTAACTTATCACTGAAATATCAGTTTAAAAAGGCAATTGTTGGTACTTTTAGAGTCAGTTCAAAACATAGGGTTTCTCTTATTATCTAGGTTTTAAACCTCTTCTCTCACATGCCCAAAGGTGTGCATCTTGCTGGCCAGGAGTCACCAAATCACACTTTAAAATCTCTTCTCCGTGACTCTAAGGGTTCAGTGTCGCTCAGCCTTCCCCGAGAGGCCTGTGTTTCCAAGCTGGAGCTTAGTGTGAAGAGTGCTGTATTACCAAGAGCACAGCCATCCAGAATTTTAAAAGGTGTCTGGGCTGGAGGCCCATGGCAGGGAGCCCTCTGTACCACCAGTCATACAGCACAAAGCCGTAAAATATGTTCCATCAACGTACCAACCCCAACACCGCTTCGCACTACATTTTTAAACGTGGTGGTGGCCAATGTTAATTAGCCATGGCGCTAATGCGCGGTTGCATTGCAGAATTTGAACTCGGGTTCTTCCTGTGGCCCCAACACGACGTGGCTGTCCTGAACTGTGTCCCTCCGCATTTAGATTGTGTTCCCTGAGAACGCCAGCGTTTAATGTCGTGGGTGTGGAGGAGGGGAGGAGACAAGGTGATGGTTTTCCCCTCCCCCCCGGGCAACAGCTGCTGTGGACTGCCTGCCCAGCTGAGAGGCAGTAGAGGGTAAGGCCACCTCGTGTCTCGCGGTGCCTGACAGAAGCAAGCCAACCGTTTCTGTGGATGGCATGAGTCATGACTCTTTTGCCCCACTGTGATCTTTTTTTTTTTTTTCTTCCACTCGAGTACTTAAGCCTGTTAATAAGGCGTTAGCTGTATTATAGCACTAATGTCGTTAGCGTTAATAATTGTCACACAATCGCAAACAAAATCCATTCAATTTTAAACAGAATACTTCACAATTAGCTGCTTTTGAGATAGTTATCATTTAATGCATTTTTAATGCAAAGGGCATCATCATGTATGTGAGTATTATTATCATTATTACTATTAATTCGTCATTTAAATACAGCTGTGATTAGTGTAGCTGTTTTTGGTAGTGAATGGAGATTTCATTATCCAAATACTAAATAGTAGCACACAATGTTGTGAGTTTTTGAATATTTGGCATCTCTCCAATCATTTAACCATATTCACATTTATTTAAATAAAATACTTGGTTTCTTGCTTAAATTATAATCGATTCATCCCAGGTTACTTTCTCATAGAACAGTCAAGGTAATTTTTTTGGGGGTTTTTTTTTTTTTTTTTTTTTACCGTACAGCATCCTTTGCTTGGACTATTTGTTCTGATGTTTCTAGAGACTAAAGTGCATGATCTGCATTTGGCAATAGCCATGGTTAATGTAGCTGGGGTATATATGTTCTGTTAGTTACCACTTATATATCGTATATATCTTGTACTTGAAAACAGACAGTAAAAAAAGCCTCTAATTAAGGTTTAGGAAATATTGGCGCACATCAGACTCCAAGTATGTTTACTGGAGGCTTGTAAAAGGACACCCCCTGCTGTGAAATTGGGCTTCCCGGGTGTCTCAGTTGGTATAGGCACAGACTGAGCCCTACTTTCCCTGATCGAACCCTGCTCATGTTATTAGCCTATTGTGACTCTGCAGTGGAGGACAATTAGCAGAGCACTGGGGTGGGTAAAATCCGTAGGATTTCTCTTAGCTCTTCATTAACGAGCATCTCCTGCTGGTATCCCCGGTCTCCTGCCTGCAGACTCAGGATCCTCCAATGCGCTGAACCTCTCGCGTGGGCTGTGTTGCTTGCAGAATGTATAAAAGACGGGTGGCTCGAAGGCGACTAGGATTGGAGGAGACTAGACAATGTCATTCATTGGCTTTGGTTTGCAGTGTATGGTTTTTAATTAAGAGAAATTAGATGAGGTTAACTTTTGAAGTTTTCCGGGCTAAATCCTAAATGCAGATTGCTTGTTAAGCATTTTTGTGTTTTCACCTTGTGATGTTTTTTCCGCCTGTGTTCCAGGTCATCATGACTAACGAGGCAAATTATTATTTTCTTTTTAAAACCAGGGTTCAATTCTGGCCTGAGAAATTAAAAACATTAGTAAGTCAAATCCTACGATGTCAATGCAGTACATTGAAGGTTTTAAAAGGTTGATTCTGATGTGTTTTCCAGCCGACTGTAAAGTCCAGACTTGTGGATACCTCTCATTAATGAACTGCCTTTAATGGTCTGTAAATGATTGATGGACTGCTCAGGTGACTTTATCAGATGTGTGCCCATATCAACTAAAGATACTATGCAAGGTTTTGTTTAGATATATTGAATTGCTTATCCTAGGCACAGTAATATTGTTAATTATTTGAGACTTCCCCAAAATATATGTACCAATTTTGCTATATTTCTGTTCATCATCAGTCATGCAGTGATAAGACTTACAGTGCACGCAGCATTCACACATTGGACTGTTTGCATTAATGGTTATTTGCCAGATTCTCAGCCAGAGTACCGTGTCTCTGACCGATTTCCGGAACAGTTATTCCCCGGGTTCCCTGTTAACTATGTCGCTGGGTGGAGCCTGATTGAGAGTCCAGATCTGCTCAATAAAAGCTGACAAAGTCAGCCATTCGCCCCCAAGCGAGTCACTCTGCAGCAGCAGAATCATGTATGTTGTGTTTGAAATGCCTAAAGGCTACGTAATTTCGTTTACAAACGTAAACGTAACGCTTCATGCCATTATTAATTTTTCTGGTACATGCCTATTTCCTTTTTTACATTTGCAATAATCGTTCGTGTTTTCATCCCAATTTTTAATGACCAGTTATACATCCTGGTTCATCGCTATGACTGCTGACACCTGACATGGGGCGGGTGAGGAATTAGACTAGTCTTATCCGAGCCACTGGTCTCATTTACACCCGGCAGGCTACATGGCACCTTCCCCCACAGAAAATCTAAGTGTTTTATCTTAAAGTAGCCGGGATCTAATGAGGCTGGCTGGGATGTCTTGCTATTTGCCTATGTAATACAATGCTTCCCCTATTTATTTATTTTTCTCCCCGGAGCAGTGGCTCATAAGGTGGTGGTGGGGGAAGTGTTCAATGGCATCCTCACCCAGAAAATGTTTTAATTACACATTGAACCTATCCAGCTCTATTTCCAAATGTCTTATATTAATAGGCTGCAGTTTTCTCATGAACGTCAACTTTCTCGATTTATATTGTAAAGAGACAGAATTTTGACCCTGCAATTTGAAATGGGCAGTGACGTCCATTAGATAATGTAGCCTTGGTTAATATACAGCTCTGATAGGTAACAACTGAAGTTGTTTATACGAAGGGAATGCTTGCCAGGATCTTCCTTGCATTGTGGCCGATGGAATCGGTTTTAAACTGACCAGGGAAATGTGGGTTAGTACTGTAAGCAGCTCATGTGTATGTTCTTTAATAAGGATGAATCTGCCTGGACCCTCCTTAAGCAGGATTTCGATCCCTGAAATACCTGACTCGGTTGCCTGTGTAGAGCCGCTTAGCCTATAGTTCTTTTCTCCCGCTTTTTATCGATTACTTTCAACGGGGCAGTACCCAGCAGCTAAAGTAGGAAACCCCAGTCCTCGAGGTTTCAGAGTTTCTATTCATTCCCAAATATTTCTATTAATTCCACTAATGGATCGCTTACTTTGGCACCCATTTTCCGAAATGACTAATACTTCTTCATATTTTGGGAAGTAAAGGCTAGGTTTCTCCCAGCCCGTTGTAAGCCTGGTGGCTTTGCCTTACCTGAAATCCTGACCGCGGGTGAAAAAAATCGAATTATTAAGTATTAAAGGGGGCTCATTTGTGCGCATGTCGGGGCATATACGTTAATATAATTTATATTATTGAAAACTAGATATTTATAGAATTATTAAAAATGTGGAAACGTGATTGTTAAGTATTGGAAATTGGTAGCTTTTTGAATTTAGAAAAAATTACCGATCTGTTTGAGACGCTGCTGACCTTGTCCTTGAGCATTGTTTAATCTTGTCAAATTATGAGATGTACATTAATCTTTTGCTTTGACATGCAGTCTGTATTTCAGCAATGATTTTTATTTCACTTAAACATAAATCTTCTTGGACCGTTTTCCTTGACCTTTTGGTCACTTCTGCGAAATTGAATGTTGACTGCAATGAATGAAACACAAGACGCGATAAACCAAGGATTCGTGTGTCACTCCCTTTCTTAATTTACTTCTGGTATCCGTATTTACCCATTAACGTATATAATTACCCTCCATGTAATTTATGTACTCTGCAATCTTTTATTCAAATTGTAAGCATTCATTTACTTATAAATGATCTGATAATTTTTCTCTCTCTACAGGAAACAAGACCAAAGATGGCGTAGCGAGTGGTAAGTTCACTGATAAAACTGTTCTTCTCAGATCATTACCAACGCAATAAGTCTACGGCTATCATGAGACTGACTGGCTCTTTTGACGTCTATTGTCTATTGTCTGTTGTCTATTGTCTATTGTCAGAGAAAGGGTTGTTTGACTGAAATACACAATATTCACAAAAATTTTCAATAGATTATATTACTTATTTTAAAAGCTACTATAAGTGTAGAGAAGACATATATACAGAATTCCCCTCTGTGAAAAGTGGATGGGTCCTGACCACCCCTCCAGGATCAGCATCTAACAGCAGATCATATTTAGTACAGTACTAAAGAAATACAAGACAAAATGTGGTACAAAAAGAGATCTGACTAATTTAAGTGATCTCGGGACAGAGACTTGAAGGACATTTATTGTGATGAGTTTAGTGTAAACCTGGACTCTATCAGTGGTCATTAAAGTACAATATATTGGTTATTATAATGTAGAGCCTTGTTTTTTGTGCTGATTTGAATACTGGAAAAATGTATGGAAAGTTCTAAATTCATTAATGATTAATGTTTCAGAATTGAGTTTAATTCACCTTTCAGGTGCCTCAGTTGAGCTTATAAGGCCTAGTGTTTTAATTATTAATGTAAAGCTTGACGCTGGGTTATATCCAACAGACAATTCGTAATATTAGTTCAAAGCATGATAGGGTATCAAAAACAAAGGTAAGTTAAGTGGATAAACGGGCTTTTTGATGCTATGCTTTACATTAACATTATTTAATTGCTTCCTATCATACGATATCATCTATGAAAGGGTGCGTAAGGGAGGTGACGGGGGCTCTGGCCACTGAGGAACAAGTCTGGTGAAGCATGTGATATTCCTCTTTGTTACAGTTAGAAAGTGTAAAGCCAGTCAGCGCTCACTCGCTAATTAACTAAACGGCACCAATCGGCTAGGTTCTAAACCGTTACGTAATCGCCGCCTGTTAAGTGTCACCCTCAGGGTGTTTTGTGAAATAAAGTGAACTTATTAAGTGTTGTTCACTAGCATTAAGACTTTTTAATCCATGATAAAATATTTATTCACACGTGTTCTGTGTGAACACACACACCTCTGTATCAGCTTGATATTATACTCTCGAGTCTTTGCTCCTGCAGTGGCTGAGAAGACAAAGGAACAAGCCTCACACCTTGGGGGTGCCGTCTTCTCTGGGGCGGGAAACATTGCTGCAGCCACGGGCCTGGTGAAGAAAGACGACTTCCCCTCTGACCTGAAGGTATTGCCTTTGCTCTCACCATTTTTTTTTTTTAAATGATCAAATATTTCTATACGTTCCATATATTCTGTTTTCTATGAAGAAAATTAATTATTTTACAGATAAAAACTATAAACTAAAACAAATTCCAAACAGTGCTGATTTTTATTTTTAAACAAACAACTAAAAATGTGTTGTTCTTTGTTTGCTTAATCAACATTAAGCTGCTTAAATATATTAATACGGTTCTTGGTCTTGCAACTTATCTTGAGTTTTTTCAGACGGAAACATTTTGTATTGCAAATTGTTATCCTTGAGAGCTTAATGTGTAGCTAATGACCTATAGTGTGGATTTTTGTGGTATATTGCTATCGATTTAAAATGTTTAAATAATGCGTTATAGCTTATTACAGAATTTTGAAAAATGAATACTGCAAACTACTATTTTATAGGGATTCTAGTAGTCTGTTTTTTTACTAAGATTTTTGGTACTTTCCAATTATAATAAGCTGTATAAATATCACAAGGTGTTTCTCTATATGCTTTTTTTGATTTTACTGCATCAGAATTGACTGCCCATGATAAATCTTATTGAAATCTAAAACCAGAACTTCTAGTAGTATTTTCAGTTGAGATTAAGGCTGGGACTATATCAGAACTTTCTAACTCTTTAAAGTTATGTCAAGTGGAAGAATTAAAATATGTACGATACAAAGAAAATGCTATTAAACACCGTTATGTGAAGTGTGATTAGCGGGTTGACAAAGTTTTGATTTCGTCCCAGCCCAAGTGAAAGAGTCTGCTATTTTTGTGATTGCGAGAACATTTCTAAAAATGTCTAAAAATAATGTGCTGTATAACAGAAGGCCTTGTAGCCATGTGCACCGTGTGTGTGTGTGTGTGTGTGTGTGTGTGTGTGTGTGTTTGTGTGTGTGTGCGTGTGCGTATTTTACTCTCTTCATCAGAATCAATGAAAAGTCATTCTGAATAGCCCAGACCTAAAATTAATTTTAAAATATGACTTAAAGTTCCTTTGTTTGAGTTAAGATTGATGGAGTATATCTATTGATGTAGCTTGCAGGTAGTGAAAGACCACACACTTGCATGCCTTTACAAGCAGAGCACATTGACCTCAATGTGAGGAAATGCGTTTTTTTCTTCTGTGAATCATCTTTGTGGGAATTTCCATCTACTCCTGATTGTTTACAGACGTTCCGCATGCATCAGTCAACAGTGTCTCTGCAGGGCTATCAGTTATCACTGCCTTTCCCAATACTTCACATTCACTCTGACCTTGCCCAGTGTCCCTTGCCATTCGGCTCAGCGCGGCCTGCTTGTAAAGATGAGGTCGCCGCGGCGTTCTTTCGATGGGTGCAGGTTCACTTTCACTTAACATAAAATAACTGTGAAGTACTCCATGGCAGAACTATCTAACATCACCCACTGAATGGGGCTTGCTGGCTGAACACCACTGCTCCACCTGTTGTCAGTATTGGAGAATGCACCGTCCTCCCAGGATTTCCTCTGTGATCAGTCTCACCAATAGCCCGTACGGACCTTTGAGCTGAGCTGACTCATTAATCTCCTCTCTGTTAAAGATCTGTTCAATTTGTTAAAGGGTCTAATGAAGGTAATTCCAATTTGGGCTGCACCTTTCCTGTCTTTTGGCTTTCAGAGCGGTAGTACAATGCTGATTTAGCTCTGGTTACAGGTTTAATATGGTACCCAATGACATTTTATGTTTCTTATTCAAGGTTAATAGAAATGTCAGCTCTCATGTAACAATGCTCGTGAATATGGATGTGAACTGGGAAGGTGATGCAGACGTCAGTGTTTTCCCTAATGTGTGGCCGGTTTTGGGAGATCTGAGTGTCCTCGATGGGCTTTCTTCTGTTGCTATTACAGAGTGCTGGTATACACTGGCATAAACTGGTGGAGCTCTTCAGTATGTTGTATTTTAAGGGTTCAGTTGTATTCAGGCATTAAATTAAGGTCTCTGTGGTATTTAATCCCTTGTAATGTGTGTTAAGGCGAGGGTGATTGAGGGTGTCACCAGGAAGAAGGTAATTCGGAACTGTCCTTGGATAAGTGACCTTGTATTCAAAGGGTTAGTTTAAGCTTCTGCAAAGTACGATATCCACCAGGCTTTCGTTTAGTAATTTTACATTTTAAGTTTATTACAAGCACATGAGCAAATTGTAATTTATTTAATTTGTGATGTTTCATTCCAATAGGTTCCAGATTCATCACGTTAACCCATTGACGGGCAGTATTATTTTCTCCAAAACAGTTTGTCACAACAGTCTGTAAATTTCCAGGGCTCATCTGGTCAGATTTCCTGGTTCAAGTGACCACAAGTCCCCGTGCAGCGGCAAACAATTTCCAGAGCGCCACCTGGTATATTGGGGGATTAAGTGGGTTAGGTTGCTCTCCGCAAATCCCCACCCCTGGGGCTTCTCAGCTGAGCCGTGGTATCGATGAGGGACGTGCCAATCCCACAGTCAGCCTTGATTTCCGGTCTGGGTGGAACCTTTTTAATTGAAAACAATTGGACGGGTGAAGGTTTTGAGGAACCTACTGCGAATGATGGATGGCTGGTTATTCACAATCGGGCGAATAACTGACGTTTCTGATTGGTTAACAAAGAGGGATCTAGCTAATAATCCGGTGAAACAGTTGAAGTAATTTATTTGTTGTGGGCTTTATTTTGACTTTTTCCTTTCTATCATCTCTCCATATAAAATGCTGTGTACCGTGTACATTTTAAAAAACAAGCTTTAGATATTTCTCACTCTTTTTCATTGAAAATCTTTTGCATTAATTCTATTAATTGATTAATCTTCTTTTAATTGGTCTTCCGTACAGTTAACAGTAAATCCCACTGCTACATCAATATAGCATTTGCATCTTCCTCATTGCTAAAGCTGTGAATTGAAATACCAACACATGGGTAATAATAAGGGTAATAAATCATCAAACAGGATTCTGTATAATTGTTTTATATCAGTATTTTATATAACATTGTTTACTCAGGCATCTGTATTTTCTAACCAATGGCAAAATTAGCTTGTTTATTCAAAGGGAACCTCTATGTTTTTATCAGTGTATGTTTTGTGAAGCCACATTACTGACAGGAAAAGCAAACTTGATATAATTTAAACAGTCAGGTGGGGGGAAAAAAGGATTTCAGTTTTGAACTTGAATAATAAAACAACAAAAAAAATTCTAAAAACAATATAGACCCTCAACGTCTTCCATTCAGCTGGCATTCATTTCTTAGGCTGCTTCCCAGGATGTACTGTTTATGGACAACAGGTGTAATAAATGTACTGCCGTGCGCAGTCCAGAGTCCAGAAAACGCTGGCCTGGAAGGTGAAGTTAAGCTGGCTGCGTGATGCTGTGCAGGATTATGCAGCATCTGAAGGTGACCTAATTGACTCGATTAGCATAGGTTAAAAATAAGTCCGCAGTAGGTATCTTTATTCCCAGGAGTTGAGAACAGCAGGTAATGCAATACAGCTGTACCGTCATCCCCGTCTCATTGAAGAGAGACTGGCTCCACAGTCACTCCTGCGACCCGACCTTAGGGCTTTTAGACGTAGTTAAATGCTATTTAAAAAAAAATACCAGAGTAACCGTTCGTTTTTTGAAACGCCACGGTTCACAATGGTGAGTACGTATGATAATGTGCATATTTTGAAAAGCTGTACGTTAGTTGTTGGTTGACACGGAAGAAACACTATCGTGTGCCATGCGACATATGTGCAAGGTATGTGGCCCACTCGCATGACTGGTTTGTGAAATTCACAAGCAGAAATCCTCCCAGCAGTCACGTTGTTGTTCATATACGAGCAGGCGACGCACTGGGGCCGATGTTCTGGGCCTGCATTGCTGACTTTGAACGGGGCGTAACATTTGGCCGTCCGTTTGGTCACAAAGGCTGGAATGACGAGTGGAGGTGACATTAATTGTGTAGACAGTTGCATTTGGGTTGAGATGATGCATAACCATCATCTTCATTCCATAATGCAGAGGTTCTTCCTTGCTGTGAGGGCTTTCTGTGCTAAATAAGTAATTGTGAATGTGAGGTTACCGTGGGTTACCAAGGTGTCTAAGAGTCCCTCAAACTGTGAAGCAATATGAGATCTTTGGATTGAACTTTGTATATTATTCTGTCTTTATCCATCTGTCAAAAAACCACTGTTGTCATTCTCAGTGGGGAAAAAATATAACTAAATTGTAAGATTTTTTGAATAAAGGACAAATTTACATATCTGTATCAACATAATATTACAGGTATTGAAATAATCTTTACAGTATGGGCCTTAAATCTCTTCCAGTAAGCCCTCTGAAAACAGTAAAAAGCACCCTCTCTCGGAAATGGGATTAACTCATTAAGGCTAGCCATCAGTTCGTAGTCTATGAGAGCCACTTGTCTGTCTGATAAATCTCTTGTAGAACACTGGACACTGGAAGTTTATTTGGACTTAAGTACATTGTCGACAAGAAACTGAAGAAAGGTCACTCACTTTATTCAGTCATTACACAACAAGACTCACTTTATTTACAATTCAAATTAAAGCTATTGGATGATACCTTGTTGACTAAAATGTTACTGCCAAGTCAGACGTCAGAAAAATTCAACGTATTAGCATTAGAGCTATTTAACGTATTTATTTTCCTTCCCTTTGCAACGGCAATTATTTTAATCTAATTAAAAGACATATTTTTGATGTAGAGCTCACTAATAAGAAATTAACAGTCCCAGTTCAATGGAAAATCATAAATACAGTAAGGTTTTGAAATTTCTGATATCTTACTGAGCAGATTTGTGAAAGGATCCACTGTCTGGCAAGTGTTTGTCATGTTCCGACCATAAAGAATAGTTTAAAACCACAATGAACTGTCTGGTTTCTTAAACTTTCACTCAGGAGCAAAAATCAGCCTTTAAACTTTAAACAGGAAATAATGATTTGACGTTTGTCGTGACAATTATTGATATCGACTGATATAAAAAAAATGTATCGTGATAACATTTTTGGCCATATCGCCCAGCCCTAATTAAATGTAATTCTTAAACAAATGCTTTTGTGCCAATGAGGTAGAATCATTTTCTGAGTCTTTAAGAGACTTTTCTGTTTGGAACTTTTCTGTATGAGACTTTTGTGTATGGTGCTTTGAGTGTCTGTGCCATTGGTGGGGTTTTTAGGTGAGATCTGTTCTGGCCGATGTGACTCTGTGTCTCACGTCGTGTTTACTCACCCATAGCCGGAGGAGCTGGGCCAGGAAGCCATGGAGGAGCCTTTCGGAGAACCTCTCCTGGATCCTGAGGGGGAGGCGTACGATGAAGCTCCGCAGGTATGAGCAATATCCACCTTTTTTTAACGTTTTCACACAAACCAACAGGCGATGCTTGTAGCCTTAGCTACTCTGATTTAGCCAGTGGGTAACGATGTTAAAATCAAATATCTCCTCCCTTTTTTCTATAAATGGCGTAGTTTACAAATCAAAAAGGACTTAGCTGTTGTATGTCTTTATTTTTCATGTCATGATCAAGTGATGGAAGACGGTGTAGGTTTGTCTGGATTTTTATTAGTTATTCCAGTATAAATCAAGAAGAATTCTGATTGTGATTTTGAAGTATTGAAGTGATTGCCACGTTTTATGTTTACCCTACCTTTCGAAAGTTGGGGGATAATTCTGTGGAATTTTTCATGAATTCTGAGGGGATTCATTGCAGGTAACGAAGAAGAGAAACTTTTTTAGCAATGGCATTTTGCAAGAAGAGAGTGACTGTTCCCCCGATGACACCCAAACTTTCGTTCTGGCTAAATTCAGACACTTGGATGTCATGCGTTTTCAGCCGCTGTTAAAGCTTCTCATCTTGTTGCATGTACACACTGAGCGTTTTCAGAAGAAAAGGCTAATCTAATCTCTGGGATTTGGAGCTTGCTCTTTTGATACTGTAGTGTCGATACCATGTCGCGCAGATGGAAACGGCTCAACCAGCTGATGGGGGATTGTATGTAGAAAACATCTGGATTAGATGCTTTCCGTAGAGATGCTGAAAAGTATCATCCCCGTTTTATACGACACGGCAACGTTTTGTAGTCACAATACGATTTAGATTGTCTGACCATTGTGGATTAAAGGTTGTTTTGATTTGAAATTGGTATTTAGAGGAATGGCCATTGTTTTGGACCAGATGCTGTTTACATGGAGGGTGAATGAGACCGGAATACACTGAAAAGGTTTTCCCATGGGCATTTAGAGGCAGTCAGGAAAACAAAGTATCACCAGAGATCCGCTTGTTAATGCTGCATCACTGTTACTGAGTATTATTTATAAAAATTCATTCTAAAAATATGTTGCCATAGCTTTTTTTATGGTAAGTAAACGACAGTGGTCTTATTGTACGGGACCATATTGGCATAGGTGTACTAATAAACCAAACGTTTATTCATTTTTTTTATTTTTTTATTTTTTATTTGGAACCCTGATCATACAGCTGTGTAAGAACGCACTTTGTTTTGTTTTTTTCTCCATTGGGACTCTTCTAGAAAAGACTAACAACAAATGTTGAATTTCCACCTACTGGTCCTGACCTCTATTGTGAATCAGCCTGAGAATGCTGGACGGTCATCCAGAATAGGAAGATCATAAAATCTCCTCGTTCTCCTTTTCTTCTCCATTCCTCTGCCTTTTTCCTTTGCATTCCCTTCCCCCACCTCTGTTTTACCAGCAAGATTTTACTGACTCTGTGGGTGTGGTGGTGGTGATGCAAAGAGCCGCTGTGCATCGTGGGTAATGGTAGAGACGGCCCTGCATTTCTATAAATAGGGATCCCCACTGAAACTCCCGGATGCACGCTCATTATGTGTCTCTGTCACACGAGCCTCTTCAGCACATTGAAATGAGAATACTCCAAGGGCTTTTAACTGCTTAGCCTTCCATTTACTCTACTAGTGGCCTAAATGTATGAATGAAAAATACGTTGGTTTGTTTTTGATTTTTTTTAAATGAGCAAGATAGACAGTGATTTTTAGATCTTAATTCAGGATCAACACTCAGCAGACATGTTCTGTAGTAAGTGCTGCCCTCTCATGGGGAAAAGATATCGGTACTTAAAGAGCCGCACATTTGTTCATGGGAAGGTACAGTACAAATATATATAAGTATCTGCTTGGAAGCATCTTGTTTATAATTTTATATTTATTAGTGAGATCACATTCAAGATTAAATTAATTAATTCCGGCAAAGGTAACTTGATACCAATTTAAAAAAAACGTGAACTGTTAGTCATTTACTAACTGAGTTCCTTTTTATTTCTTCAGCAGGGCCAGTACCAGGATTATGAACCAGAAGCATAAAAACACCTATCGCAAGTTTTCAGGCAACCAGCAGCACAGTAAAGACGACAAATAGACGGACAAAATCCGAAACGCTCACAGTAACCCTTGTTGCAAAAAAATGTTTTCCCACAGATATGTTCTTCCTGACAGAAAAAAAAAAGAAAAAAAAAGTAATAATAACGATATATTGTAAACGTTCTGTTTATTTTTTATTTTTTCTGTAATGTGTTTGGTCTAGTTGTTGACGAAATACCTGTTCTGGCAAGTCTCATTTCCTTGTTTCCCTCCCAATGAAATGAGACTTGGCCTTGGTCCGTGCTTCATTGCATCAGTGTGTGGGTGTTTGTGTGCAGTGTCGGTGTTTCCTATCTTCCAATGACAAATGAAAGTGGAAAGACAATAAGCTCCACTAATGTACGTACATGAGAACAATAATAATCCTATTTAGCTGTGTACAATTCCTGTATTTCAGTTCTCTTGTTTTTTTCATTAATGACACAACGCTGTTATTTGATGTTTCACATGCTAGGGTTTTATACATTGTATTTAAAAAGTTTCTTGTGAAATCATTCCTGTGAGGCATATGTTAGAAATGGACGAAAAATATATATGTATATAAATGTGCGTGCGTGTGTGTGTATTGATGATTTTAAAGAAGTATAAATTATTGTAGCTATAAATGCGTCTTAAATTAACACTGAGTGTGTAAGTTCAACATGTGCTTTAAAACATGCAGGAATTATCTGAATTAAGGTCTATGTGTCAAGCAAGACAAATAAATCCATTGTAAATAATAAATACTGGAAAAAAAGTTGCGTTTTACCCCTGCTTCATGTGTTTTAATTTTCTTTTCTTTCTCGGCCAACTTTTTTCCACAAGGCTTTACATGAGAATGACAACCGTCAGACAGAACCAAAGGCAGTCTTAACGTCTGAGGTCACAATCATCCGAACACACAGCTTTCTCAATCAGTGCTTAAAAATAACTGCTGACCAGAGTGAATACACAGTACTGCTTCACCAGACGGGCTAATTTCTGGAATGCCACTTTAATCTGGGCCTTTTAAATGATTCTGCATGGGTAATCAGTTTGGTCCGTGCTAGCTTACCACCGCTGTCCCGTGGTAGAGGGTATTAAACGGGTATTCCCATCCCAGCGTTCCTGATGCCTGGTGAAAGCCACTGCTAGACGGTTGGGGAACATGGCTTCCATCAACAAGTCTTTGGAGGGGCTGAAGAGTACCACCCTGGCCGCCACCAAGGGCGTCACAGACTCCGCAGGTAGGACAGACTCACTTCATTATACCACTGGGCTCCACATAATCCAACAGCTGGGACTGTAATATTTCATATAAAACTAAAGTGTACCCCTCAAGGGACTACAGCTTTATTTTCATGGTCCTAATTTTCCTCAGTAACTTTGCAATGTGATTTACCTATTTGAAATGTCTCTGCTGCCTCAGGTGTTGGTCAGAAGTGGTCCCTCGACCACGTAGTCAAATTAAAAGCGTTATTCCATTTTGCTGTGCAAGATGAGGAAATGTGAGGTTAAGTTGTAAGTATTGGTATTTTGGTTCAAAGGGTTTAAAAAAAAAAAAAACGTAAATTAAATTTGTGAATTCATGAAAAGGTCATATAACGATATACGTTTCCCTACTTGCATAACTATTCTCTGAGAATTACTGTATTCATATTAATTGAAACTCAGTGCACAAATCTTTTTTTCATTTTTAAAACAAAACATCATTCCACTACCTACTAATTCAGGTATTAGGTATTAGTATTTAGGTAAAAAATAAATGAATGTCACTGTGTGGATCTCAATGTATAGGTCTTATAGTATATGTCACACTCAGTAGGTTTCACTTTGATCTTACTGGCGGTGGAAGTAAAAAACCACTATCCTAGATTTCAGTGTGGAAAAAAAAGTTATAGGACATATTCTATCACTTCCAATTGAGTTAATGAGACACCTTAAGTTGAGATGTAAATGAGTAATTTGCCCTTATAATCAATCAAAATGACCAGATCTGCACAACCTTATTACTGTTCAGAGCAATACATGTTGTTATTGCTAAATAGTAAAGCTGGATCAGAATTTTTTTTTTTCCTGGAAGCGTTCCATAAATAGAGATAAAAAGCAATGGATGGGCTTTTTTTTATTTATAAAAATCTCTTTTCAGTCCGAGCAACTCAGGATGCTGTGCAGCAGGTGGCAGAGTCCGCCAAAGAAACGACCAAAACCGGTACGTACTGCAGTACTCACTGTCCAATCACAGAATCACAGCAAAAACACCACTTTATTTAGACAAGTAAATTAAAAAGCATGACTGCAATTTTGAATTGAAGCTAGTTAGAATTAAAGTAGATGGCTGCAGTAAATTCAAAATATCACATATGCGAAGCCAAATCTGATTTAAAAATTTCCATGGGAACTCAGTACTTTGGTGATCTTGATATTACAGAGGGTTATGAGTGGAGTTTTGGACCCTAGGGGGTACTTTGGAACCATCATTATCCAGTAACGCTGTGAAGCTGTACTGTCAACGCTGCATATTAAGGATGTCATGTCTCCAGTTACATTTCACCAAAACAGTGTCACACTTCACAAATTATTTGAAGTATTTACTCAGCCATTTTGTAAAAAGCATGTTAGCCAAGTGAGTCTGGTTAAGTTATTTTAACCATAGAAAATAATGAATGTTTAGCCTTAATTAAACTATTAGTGTGTACAGGTCAAAATAAATGAAGCAAGTCCTTCATTCAGGGTCATGAAGCCAGGAAAAAACAAATAGTCATCACTGACGTCCTAGGTTTTGTTCTGTCTGAGAAACAGGATAAGGGTGAGCTGTTGAAATGTTCCTGTAATAAACCCCACAAGTTCAGATGGATGTAACAGTATAGGGAACAAAAGATGATGATGAGCCATTTTAAATTAGTTAAATGAACCTGGCCCTAACGAACTTGACGACGTGGGCAAATTAAAACTTAGGCTGAAACTCTGTTAATGTCATTATCACAAGTTCACATACAATGCAATAGTCATGTTCCTGCAACTTTGGGAAACCTGTGTGTGTGTGTGTGTGTGTGTGTGGGCTGGGCTGGGCTGGGCTGGGCTGTCTTTTTTTTAATTTTCACTTACATTTTCGGAGAGTTGTAATTGTGTTTGACTGTACAGTGTGGCATTCAAACTCTCTGTTTTTCAACAGGTGCAGATGAGGCCTCCAGACAGACACAGGCCATCATAGGGACAGCAGCTGGAAAAGCAAGTGATGCCATCCAGGATATTGGACAGAAATTGAGTAAAAAATGAATCTTACCACAGTCCTGTATGACGGTTTAGGGCGTACAAAGTGGGTCTGAAAAATACGATAAAATGTGTTAAAAAAAATACACTCCTAATAAAGTGATTGATCAAATCAAACAGGGATATAGTATTGCCACATGAACCCATTTAGCTGGTTTAATAATAATAATTTCAACAAATTATTCTATTTCTGCAATGAATGTTACTTTTAGAAATGCTTACTCTTTTTTGGTAACATAATAAAATGAAAAAATGGAAAAGCGTCTGTGAGAAAGTTGTTGTTCAGCCTGTATGTCATTAAAAACGAACTATAAAGGAACTATCAGTTCAACACAATTGCTTTGCATGGCAAGGGATAAATAATGGAATTTTATGGGACTTATTTAGCTTCAGAAGAATACTTTTGTTGTATGATATCAATTTAGTGCAACAAAAAAAAAAAAAATTAAATCAAAGCGCAAACTTTCCATTCGGTCTGTTGTGTCTATAAGTTTAATGTCCATGTTTTGGGAAATCCCATGGTTGGCTAGATCATGCTTCTTGTGCACATTATTTTAGATTCCTTCGTCTCCGTACCTACTGCGTTTTGAAAAGCAGATAATGTAGGGGGAATAATCCACCAGAGGAAGAGACTCCGTTTTAATTTGAGGGGGTCAGTGGAAAATACAAATAGCCTCCATCTCCCTCATGAATGATTTAGTTGATATCCACAGGTCTCAAGAGATTCAGCACAACTGAAAAACACCCACACAACCACTTCAACACGCGCGCACGCACACAAACACACACACACACACACACACACACTAGCATTATCAGCTAGCAACAGCACCATCACAACCAACACAAGAGGCTTTTTAAACATAGACAGGACTATGGAGTAGGAGTGAGTGTGCATGATGCCTGCTTATTTATGCTTTTTTTATTTGTTTATGAATATATATATATATATATATATATATATATATGTATAGGTGTGTGTGTTTGCGTGTGTGTGCTATTAAATAATAGATGCCCTGCTATGCATGCATGTGTGTGTGTGTGTGTGTGTGTGTGTGTATGTGTGTGTGTGTGTGTGTGTGTGCGCGTGCATGTGTGTGTGTGTATTTGTGCGTGCAGTATTAAATAACAGACGTCCAGCTATGACATAATATTTCCCACAATCCGTCTGTCACCATGGAACTGAGAGAATTGTATTATGTAGCTGGAAAGGCATGTTGAACAGAGGTAATCAATTTATAACATCTTACATAACAGTCACGTGAAATAAGAATGAATGAAACATGGAATGTTTGTGGCATGTACAAGACTCACCGTTTTATAAGTATGCTTGATGTGACTTAATGATTTTAACTAATTTGTAACTCTCCTTGTTTTAACAATAATTAAACAGCAATGCACAATCCAGGGAGAAGCAGAAATGTACTTTGGGAATGATTTAAAGAATTTGCATAAGTGTTCCTCGTGCTTAACGTTTCAGTTGAGCTTACAGCCCGAGACTGACCTCTGTTTCATCTCGACTTATTTTTTCTGTGTATTCTCTTCCTGCATACCCCCATTGCTGGAGGTCAGGGTCACCTTGGGTTCCAGTGAGATGTCACTGATTCAGATCTCTGCACATTCTTTTTTTTACCTTTCAGGGAGTGACCTTGATTATTAATGTTACGAGACCACTATCATCCCTTTACCCGTTACAGTCAAATCAATTCATCATAGACGATCCCCACTGCACTCTGTGCATGCAGAAATGCTATAACTGAGACTACTTTAGATTGTTGACCATAGTAGTTTCCGTTTCTTGTTGAGTAAGGTTTGGTCACCATCATTCTGTAAAAAGCTTGTGAGTGGTGGACACTTTTTTAGACACTTCTATCACAGCTGTTTACTCACCAGGCTCTCACAAGATGACGTCCCCCCCATCCACACTGATGGTTGCTAGGAAACAGGATTAAGAGGGAGCACAGGATTGGTGGAGGCTGTCGAGTCGGTGATGAGAATACGGTTGGCACAAACAGAGCGTTCAAGGCAGACTGTGGCTCATGAAAACCGTCACAGAAAACTTGAGACTCCTTAATCTGCATCCATATGATCGAAATGTCTCTATTTACAATTTCTAATGAGACAAACTGTTAGATTTCAAGATTCTCAAATTAGGGTAACAGTGTGGAAAAAAAGGATATTTGTCTAGTTTAAGAAAAATATCTTATATCGACCATGTTTTGTGTTTGTGTTTTTGTTTTAATAATAATACTATGTTTCTTAGAAAATGAAAAACCCCTGTTGCTTCATACAAACACAGCTCTAAAAGAGATAACGTGCTTCATGACTGAGTGTCCTTATCAGTGATAAAATGTATGAAACCCATATCATTATTGGTGGTTATCAATTCCAAACCTGGCTTGGAATTCTCAGCTGGGTGAGGGTTTAAGAGAGCCTAGATCAAACGGTCAACCAAATGTTCCCTCGCATCCTTATTATCTGGAGCCCAGGGGGAAAAGGATCACAACTGGATCTCCTTGGTCTGTTCACAGCGTAGCGTACAGATGGACGGCACAGCTTGGAAGTAGCATGATGTTGTTTATCATTTGATATCCCACCTCCTGCTGCTGAGCAGATACAAATGTTTCTTGTGAACTCACTGTCATCAGGGATGCAGAATTCACCCTATAATTTTTCTTTCAATTAGCAACTGATTTTCAACTGGAACCCCTTTCCCAAATAATAGTTTCAAATGAAACAATTACATACTCACTGGGGGCTGTGTTGTAAGTATGAGGAAGGGTGATGTGTGTGTCTGTGTATGACTAAATATCCATTTGGGTCATTATGTAAGAGGATTAAATGAGAGAAGCTGAAAAACAGGAATGCTTTTTGCTTCTAGCAAGTGGTGGCATGAGAAACTTGGCAATTGTCATGGATTGCTCTAGGGGAGCGGAGTACTGATTATCTTCATTGCAGTCCCTGGAGTATCAATACGAAGGGCTACCATACTGTTAAATTGATTTTTAATGGATGAAACAGCAAAGCCCATTTACCTAGATCTGTACCTATGTTGGCTGAACATCAGGTAAAAATACAATTTGGGAGGAGGGCTGGATTCAAAACAGTGAATTATAAGTAGCTTTCTAGTAGATTTGTAGATTTAGATGTAGGGTGTTAAGTTTCAGACTTGCTAACAATCCAATAACAATCCAAATGAATATATTCACGTCAACCCCTGAATATGCCCTCCACACCTGTCTTTATTCAACAACCTGATCTCCTGTTCTCTCATTCTATGTCTCCTATTCCTCCATTCTAAGTCTCCTGTTCTCTCATTCTATTTCTCCTGTTCCATCATTCTATTTCTCCTGTTCCATCATTCTATTTCTCTTGTTCCATCATTCTATTTCTCCTGTTTCATCATTCTATTTCTCCTGTTCTCTCATTCTATTTCTCCTGTTCTCTTATTCTATTTCTCCTGTTCCATCATTCTATTTCTCCTGTTCCATCATTCTATTTCTCCTATTCCCCATTCTAAGTCTCCTGTTCTCTCATTCTATTTCTCCTGTTCTCTCATTATATTTCTCCTTTTCCCTCATTATATTTCTCCTGTTTTATCATTCTATTTCTCCTGTTCCCTCATTATATTTCTCCTGTTTCATCATTATATTTCTCCTGTTCCCTCATTATATTTCTCCTGTTCCCTCATTCTTATTAGCTTATATACTCTGTGGCCAGTTTACCAAGTACATCACTCTGTTGACGTAAAATGGATCGCTCCTACTGATAGTGGGTAACATGGCTGTGGCTTGCTATATAAAGCGGCCAGACAGGTATTGAGGCATTCAGTAACTGTTAAACTTAATAGTGGACAAAACGAGTGATCTAAGCGACTTTGAGGGCAGTATGACTGTAAGTGCCAGGTTCTAGAAATTCAGAATTGGCCACCCTCCTGGGCTTTTCACACATGACAGTGTCTAGGGTTTAAAGGGAATGGTGCTACAATAAAAATAAAGCATCTGGTTAGCGGCAGTCCTGTGGGAGAAAACAGCTTATTGATGAGAGAGGTCGAAGCAGAATGGCAAACTGGGGGGCTGCAAGCAACCAAATAAAAGCACAATGTAGTGGTGTGCAGAATGAAATCTCAAAATGCATAACTCTGTCCTTGTCACGGATGGTCCATATACAGTAGACGACCACACCTGGTCTGTCAGGCTCCAGCGACCGTCATCAAAACTGGACAATTAGTCAGATGAATCCCGAATCCTTTTGTGTCATGCCAATGGCCAAGTTAGGACTTAAGCAGCACAAGTCCATGGACCCTGTAAGGCCTGTTGTCAACAGTAAGACATGGTGACGCTGTCCTGCCTGTTGTCAACAGTAAGACATGGTGACCCTGTCTTGCTTGCTGTCAACAGTAAGACATGGTGACGCTGTCCTGCCTGTTGTCAACAGTAAGACATGGTGACCCTGTC